>PVLC010004476.1:0-84719 GCA_004027655.1 Graphiurus murinus
TTTTTTTTTTTTTTTTTTTTTTTTTTTTTTTTTTTTTTTTTTTTTTTTTTTTTTTTTTTTTTTTTTTTGCGGTACTGGGGATTGAACTCAGAGGCATTCTACCTCCGAGCTATACCCCCAGCCCTATTTTTTTATTCTTTATTTTGAAACCGAGTCTCACTAAGTTGCGGAGTGCCTCACTAGGTAGCTGAGGCTGGCCTCGAACCCGGATCCTCCGGTCTCAGCCTCCCGAAAGCTGGGATTACAAGCGTGAGCCACCACGCCCGGCTTAAAATTCTTAATTTTTTCTAGCAAATTTGAAAAATGATATTTAGATAATGGTAATTAATTACAAGAAGGATTTAAAGGGAGTGGCGTTAAAAAATTAAACCTGTTACAGCTCAATAAATGTCAACATTTTCATAAAGAACTACATACATTAAAATGACTTGCTGAAAGTAAAGATGCATAATATAAGAAAGAAAAGTCCAATACATGAAAATGTAGAGGACATCTGTGAAGCATTAGAAAGTGTGCTGGAAAACAGAAAGTGTAAATGCATACTCGGTTTTCATGACACAACACGGCCAACACTTTGATTTAAACAGTATTTCCAGAACTGTGGATCAAGGCATTCCTATAGTTTTAAATAATCTCCATTGATGTACCTTGTTACAGT
Organism: Graphiurus murinus; assembly: GCA_004027655.1. NCBI lineage: Eukaryota > Metazoa > Chordata > Mammalia > Rodentia > Gliridae > Graphiurus > Graphiurus murinus. The sequence continues at coordinate 659 of PVLC010004476.1, forward strand.
GGCCCTGGAAAACTATAGGATGAGGTACATTTATGATTTTTTGATGCAGTTAATTAACACATGAATTAATTACATGCTTTAAAATGGAAATTTAGGTCACAATTTTTTTTTCTCAACCTATGGATCAGTGTTTCATTGTGTCTTTTGCAAATATTTATTCTATTTGGTTTCCCAGCACATGAAGTCTTTCTTAAAGCTTTGGTCTAATCAAGATTTACCCTATAGGAAAGCATTCATCCTGAAGTTCAGTGGTAGACGTTCTGAGGAGGTCCCACTGGGACTATTTTTCATTAACTTACTGAGCAATATATTTCCTAATAGCTACTAGATCCTCAACTCCCTTTGCTTAAGAGGGTGTATATCAAGAGAATTTCCCTGGATATCCAGAAATGTCTCCAGTACTAATATGGATTTTTCTCTATTTTCCTACTCTTTGTTCAGTTTAAAATATGTTTTGTGAGGGTGGGATTTTTTTCCAGGGACAGTTATGTTGGAAAAGGTAGTCTCTAAGAAAAGTGCTTGGTGGAGGTTATGAATGGCATCAGCCTCTCTTCTTACCTCTCTGCCTATTGGGAGGGACTTTGTATCGCTGGACACTTCCACTGGGCATGAACTTACTTCAAAGCCGGGAGACCTGGGCTGTGTGATAGCATTGTAATCTAGCAAAGAGCCTGGTCCACAAAGTCCATCACTTCTTAGTTCAAAGGTATTTCATTCTGAAGCCAAGAAATCTTCTAAGTTTCTCAGAACACAACTTTTTGGAACAGTGCTCTGCACCTCCTAACAGAGACCTGAGTAGACCCAAGGTCGTATGACTCTTCCCTCAGATGTCCAACATGTGGATGACATGGCTCCATCTGATACAGAGGAATGATAGATTCTTGGCCTGACCATGCACCTGCTCCCTGGGCGTGAGCCCTGGTGAATGCAGTTCATCGGCAACATAGGCTTCTGCATCTGGTCTTGGCAGAAGTTCGACAGCAGCTGTAGATTTTTGGAAGTGACTTAAAATGTGTTTCTGTTACTGAGGAATTCTCTTCATAATCATAAAAATGTGGATAGCCCAGGGTCATTTTAGTACGTGTCTCCATTAGTGACCTTCCTAACACTAAACCCACAAGCCCAAGCAGTTATCATGAAGCTGGAACTCCTTGACCTGGCAGTTTCTACACTCCTGCAAACTTCCCAATGATATCAGCTTGTAGAGACAGGCCATTTTTGCCAACTGTGGCAAAAGGTCCAAAAAGCCTTTGCATAGAGGACTGCCTAGCACTCTGCATATCTCTCTGCAGAGCCAAACCCAGCCACACTAGTAAATAAACCTTATCCAGCTGTTGGTGTAGAGCTAAAAAAAAGAAAAAATTAAAAACTTAAGTGAAATGCACACTTTCCCAAAAATATATTTAACAATGTAGATTTAAAAATGAGATTTATTAAAATAAAAAGAAAAATTCAGAAAGAAGGAAAAAGGATGGAAGGAAGAGAGGGAGGGGTTATTTTTAAAAAACTATAGCAGAAGAAGAACAAGAACTTATTGTTAATATTGTTACTTATGTGTCTATTGAAGTAAGAGAAAAAGAATAAAATATATAAGATTGAAATATTGAAAGAAATTGTTTAATTTATAGAGTGATAAATTAATAATACTTAATTACTTACTAATTACAGAATGACAATGGTAAATAAGCAATGGAAAAATCAGACAACATAAGTAATCAAAATTAATATCAGTAAGGGGCAAACGATTGTCATGTGTATCTTGGAGAAGCATATATCACTATCTTAATATTTTATAAGATATCTGTAATCTAAATATAATAATAAGAAAGCAGATTAAATGAAATTGAGGTAGTATTCTATAAAATATGTGTCTTGTATTCCTAAAAAATGTCACTGGCATGAATAAGAACTAATCTCAATAAAAATTATACCAAAGAGATACAACAATTAGATGCAATGCCCAATTTTGGACCAGATTCTATACTGAAAAAAATCATTAATATAAAGGACAAATTATTCATTCAGAAGACAAAATTAGAATATAGATTATAGTATAAATAAAAGTATTATTTAAGTACTGCTTCCTGAATTTATTGCTGAATGTAAGTATTTTAAAGGATATTATTGTTCTTAGAAAATGACATTGATTTTTTTATAGAAAGGTATTTATTGAATGGAATTTTCTCTCAAATATTTCAGAGAAATTTTTAGTTATATTTATATATTAAGATGTAGATAAAGCTGATAAAAACAAATGGAGCAAAATGTTTAAAGTCATCAGGTCTGGATTGTATGGGAGTTATTTTCACTATATTTTCCAACTTTTCTGTAGTTTTATATTTTCTTATAAGTTTGAATTTATTAAAAAATAAAATGTTAAAAAAAATAAGGTACGCTGCGCGTGGTGGCGCACGCTTGTAATCCCAGCATTCAGGAGGCTGAAACTGGAGGATCCGGGTTCGCGGCCAGCCTCAGCTACCTAGTGAGGCACTCCGCAACTTAGTGACACTCGGTTTCAAAATAAAGAATAAAAAATAGGGCTGGGGGTATAGCTCGGAGGTAGATTGCCCCTGAGTTCAATCCCCAGTACCGAAAAAAACAAAACAAAAAAAAAAGGGTACAATATAAAATGGCTATCAAAAGGCCAAGGAATAGATCTAACAAGAGATACATAAAATTTGGGAGATAAATTACAATAATTTATTGAAGACATTAAACAACACTTAGAAAAATAGAGAAATGAACCATGTTCACGGATAGAAAGGTTCAATATCATAAAGATGCAGGATACAAGAAGAGAGAATTCAAACAGAATGTGATAGCATGAGTTGAGAGAAGAGGTTGGAGTTAAGTAAATCTGAAACAGTTGGAATTTGGTGTGTATTTGTGTGTGCATGCACAAAGAGTAAGCAATGTAGAGAAACCTCCAGTAGCTTGCAGATGGAGGCTAACTACTAAGCTAAGCAATCAGAAAGCACCGTTCCATGAGACTAGACAAAAAAAAATATGGAGAACAACAACTATTAGGAAATGAAAACTGAGCAATCACTGGAGCCTGCACAGAGAAGAGAAATATCCAACCTCTAACCAGACTAAGCGTAGAAAGCTCATTAAGCACTAAAATCATCTGGGAGAGAGTGCTAAAATGTCACGTCTTCAGAGTAGGGCTAAACTACCCCTAACATAGAGTTATTCCAAGCCTGCCCTAACAGAGCTTTTTTATTTTTATTTTTTTATTTTTTGGTATTGGAGATAGAACCCAGGGCTATTCTACCTCTGAGCTACACCCCTACACCTATTTTATTTATTTAATTACTTATTTATTTATTCATGTATTTATGTATTTTATTTTACTTTGAAAGAGTCTCACTAAGTTGCAGAGGTCCTCACTAAATTGCTGAGACTGGCTGTGAACCTGCGATCCTCCTGTCTCATGGAACGGTGCTTTCTGATTGCTTAGCTTAGTAGTTAGCCTCCATCTGCAAGCTACTGGAGGTTTCTCTACATTGCTTACTCTTTGTGCATGCACACACAAATACACACAAATACTGGGATTACAAGCATGTACCACCATGCCCAGCTAAAAGAGCTTTTTTAAAAAATTCAGCTGATCCAAAACTAATTTCCTGTCAAAACAATACTCAGAACTATTTTTAAAAAACAGAAAAACTCAGACATCAGCAATATGGCATTCACACTAGACAGTATTTAGTTTAAACAAAACAAAACACTAAACATGAAGAGACAGGAAACTAGGACCAATAACCAACAGAAAATCAGTGAATAAAAACATGCCTGGAAATGGCAGAGATGATAGAATTGGTAGATAAGGACTTTAAAGCAAATGTCATATAAAGATTTTAAAGGGAAACATAAGCACAATAATGAATAAAGGGGATGCAATAATCTCGGGATACAGGGTCATTGACATGTCGTAGGGGATTGATTAAAGTCCTACACGAAAAGGGAATGGAATGGATCAAAATGTAGTTGTTAGCATTGAGAACAAGATACACTTGTTTCTTTAAATTGAAAGAAGCGGGGCATGGTGGTGCCTGCCTGTAATCCCAGTACTTGTGAAGATGAGATAGGAGGGTCATAGGTTAGAGGACCACCTCCAAAAGTAGTGAGACTCTCAACTTAAGGAGACCCTGTTTCAAAATAAAAATTTTTTAAAAAGCGTGGGGATGTAGCTTGGAAGTTGAATGCCCCTGGGTTCAATCCCCAGTACCAATAAATAAATAAATAAATAAATAAACAAACAAATAAACTGGAAGGAAAGGAGAATAGGATGGGCAGTAATGCAAAGAAACATACTTGTATCCAAGTAATAGTAAAAGATTTCATGTCAGATGGACTTTTTCTGAATATGAAAAATTTCATGGGAAAAAAAGAGAAAAAAGACTTGGAATTAAGAGGAAAATAAAGTGATGCAAGGACTTAGAAACAAATTATAGGACAAAAGAAAATAAACATAAGATTGGAAATACAAATTATTTTAAGCTGTGTTGAGTTCTATTAATATATATATATATGTATATGTATATGTATATGTATATATATATATATATATATATATATATATATATATATATGACTTTCTCATCACAGTTTTAAGATAGGAAGGCCAATATGGTGCAAGGTAAGATGCAGGATATAAATGTATACTTGGGTAATAGGAAGAAGATCAAGCTTCTAAGAGTTTATAAAAATTGATTCAAATAGTTGATTCAAGGGAATTGGGAAAAGTTTAGCAATAGGATAGATGATTGCATCAGATGGAACAAACCACTTCAAAGGATCAGAGCCAGTGTCTGGCCTCACCTGTCGGCCACCAAATTAGAACAGGAAAAAGGTCGAGTTAAATAACGAATAAAATGGAGCTCACTGAAGAAATGATAAGTGTATATATATGTATGCTGAATAGGATAGACATCAAAAACACGAGGAATTTGGACCATTTTTCTGCTGACTCATTGACAGTGGGTGTCTAAATAAATAATATATTTCTCCTCTGGAAGGAGGCCCTTACTAAAAATGAGATATACAAGTTCTCCTATTTGTCTTAGAAAGAAATCTGGGTGTCAGGTAAGAGCAAGAACACATTCCTCTGGGTTGCCATAGAAATTTTCATCTTTTACCTAAAGATTTTATTTCCTGTTAAAATTTAAAATGTTCTTGGAAAGAGAATTTCTCAGCCTTATTCTTCATTTCTTTTGTGGAGCTGATGAACTTATCTTTTTCCTGAAAGTAGTTTTAATAAAAAAGAATGGAGAGAAATACTAGGTCATACAGAAGTTTCAATGAAAAGAAAATAATGCAACCAAGAGGACTCTGGGAACATATAATTCATTAGGTTAACTGAGATCAGCCTTCACACCACACCTTGTACATACCTGGGACATAGAACTCTGAAATAAGGTGTGGCCGGAGAGTTCCAGGATGAGTTTAGGCAGAGACTTTTCTTGAACCTCTGTCAAATTTACTACTCAGAAACTTGGGCTTAAGCCAAATTCTCTGAAAGGAAAAGTTTCATTCACCATGTAGGTAAGTTCAGTTTCCCCTCATCTCAGTAATTGAAGACAGAAGACAGACTGGGGGGGAAAATGTTATATACAATCTCTGGGTGTGTCCAAGCAGGAGGCGACGGGCAGCGTGGGAAAGTAAAGAAGGATGCATGTTATTTAGTTGTTTGTATCCAGGTAGTTAATCCCTTTCTTTGAAAAATGTTAAAATGATTTGGCAGCTATAATAAATAATAGGTTCAGCCTCAGAACTGAAAAGAGATGAAAGCACATTCTCTATTCACTACTTGAATGCACAGGTATGTACTGTTCATGCTCCATTTTCATTTCCTCTCCATGTGTATAGAATTTTTTGCATCTATAAATAAAGCGGCAAAAATGTTAAAACTCTGTCTTTTCCTGGGTCCCACAACCATTGTGCAGAAAGGCTGAGACCACATCTCAAAAGAATCTTGGCCTTCAGTGGCTGCACAGGGTTCTGAAGTTCACCCTGTACTTGTAGGAGAACTATGCAAGGTGTTGCTGGTGTAAAATCAAGTGAGACGTGATCCCAGACGACAAGGAGAGGCAGGCTGGTCAGAAGGCCCTGAGACCACTGTAAGGACTCCAGCTTTTACTCTGAGCTGAGGAGATTTGTTCATAAGCAGATCGAAAAAGGGATCTCTTGGTCACACATCAGCCTTTTGGAGGAAAATGGTAGGGGTGGAAGAAGGAGCTGAGGAAGGAAGCAGGCCGAGAGTGCCAGATGAGCAAAGGTGGCATGGGGAGGGGACAGCGGTAGAGATGGACACGAGGAGGCAACTCCAGGTTGCCCTGAAGAGAGGCCCAGCAAACCTTCCTGAGGGTGGATTGTAGCCAAAGAGATGCACACGTGTGAAAGAGGTCGAGCCGAAGCCGCTGAAATTACAGAACACTGACCACAGAAGCAATGGGAGCGTCCTGTGGAGCTAAGTTCAGAAAGATGAGTCTAGTTCATGTGGGCTACACAGAAAATTCCTCTTCGACACCCAACGGGATGCTCAGCCTGGAGACCTCACTGAAGTGAGGAGTTGTGGCTGTACAGATGTGACATGAAGCTGGAAGGGAGAAAGCATGAAGGGAAAATGAAGATTTAACCTATTGAATAATTTCCAACTTTTTGCAGAAAAAAAAGAAAGAAAGAGAAAATATGGAAAAAATAAATTTGAATCACATATGACAGACCTGGTTTTCACCTTAATATGTAAGAATGCCTTGACAGTAAAATAGAGCTGGTGTGGGGGCACACACCTGCCATCCCAGTATTTTGGAGGCTGAGATGGAAGGATCACAGGTTCAAGGCCAGCCTCAGCAAGTTAGTGAGAACCTGTTTCAAAATAAGGCAATAAAAATAGGACCGGGGTGTAGCTCAGAGGTAGAATGCCTCTGGGTTCAATTCTAGTACCACACACACTGTTATGTTCAGATATAGGATGCCCCCAAAGAGCTCAGTGTTGGTTATAGTCAAGTCACAAAGTTTGTAATCTCACCAGTAGATAAACCCATTAACCTATCTAGGTTGTGAGGTGTAGCTAGGAAGGATGGAAAGATGGATCCCTATGTTTTTGGATTCCCTTGCTGCTGGTTCTCTCGCTTCTGGACTTCATGATGTGAGAGAAGAGCCCTTGCTCTCTCCCCCTCTCTGCTTCCTGCTGCCATGCCCTGAAATCCAAGGCCATATATCTCCAAGAAACTGAGCAAATAAATCTTCTTTCCTCTAAGTTGTATGACCAGGTTTACTGAGATACAGCAGTGAGAAGACACACACACACACACACACACACACACACACACACACAAATAGTAAAATAAAGACCACCCAAATAGAAAACAGTGGGCAAAAGACACTAGAAAACCAGAAACAAGACAATTTTAAAAATTTGTAAGATTTGACAATGTTCCCACAAATAATAAACAAATGTAAGTGAAAACAGTAATAAAAGCCATGGTTTCATTATCAAATTAGAAGAAAACTTAATAATAAAACCCCTGGGGAGACAAAACAATCTCTGTATTTCACCAGGGCATCAGGAGGTTGTATGCAGGAAGCAAGAGAACGGTCACTTCCCAACTCACTTTCCTCCAGGAAGCCTTTCATTCTTGAATTGGATTGAGCTTTTCGTCCACGTTTACATATTGGTCAATAGATCTCTAGGCTTTTATGACTTTGATGTGTCCAGATGAAGCAGCCAATTGAATAAAAAGAAATCTGAAGATCCTGGAATAAAACACCATACAAAAATGCACTTAAAATTTATTCAAAGGCCCTAGAATTTACTAGTTGCATTTCTAAACAGAGGTTCACGTGTATCAAGATTACTCTCATTTCTTTCTTTAATTTTAGCATACAATGAAATTCTCAAGAACTTAAATACACCCGAGCTGAATTATTAAATCATGCTGGACCAATTGAATCAGTTTGATGTTTCCACAGATGACTAGTTGCTCATCATTCATCTAACTAAGGTAAACACACTGGAAATAGCTTCAAAGTCTGTAGAAGATTACAAGAAGGGAGAGTGTGTGGGGTGCAATCTTATATCACATACATGGAGATGACAGAGAAAGAGGGAGAGAGATACCATTATTTTGGTATCTGGGAAAGTTGTATGTATATTTTCCTTCCATGTTTTTTCAGTCACCCCCCAAATTTAGCTTTCTTACAAGTAACATTTATTCTGCATGCTGATGTATTTAGCATATGTAGAAGACAGTGTTTATTTCCTAAGATTTTGAAAACAGCCAACATGGACCTTATCTTATAAGAGCTAATTCTGGGGCAACTTTGTAAAGTCAATTAATGGAAAGTTTGAAGGAAGCTGTATTTGCCACAGAGCAGAGAAACAAGAAGCAGCAGGGAAATTGCAGATCTTGCCAATCGTGGGTTCTGCCATTCTGAGATGCAGAAATAAAGCATTGAAAGGCTGGTCCTGGTCCCTGGGATTTTCTTTTCTCTGGGTCCAACTCTTTGGACTCTGGTCAACCCCAGCAGCTGGCGTCCCAGAGAAGCCTTAGTAGGTCAGGTTAGAATCCTGGCCATTCCCACTCAACTCTTCATCTGTACCCACCACACACAAGGGCCATTTGAATGAGACCTTAAGAACCACAGCTCTGCCTATTCTTCATTTCAGGCAAGATTCGTCTTTGTTCCTCAGAAGACAATGGCCAAGCTCCTTTTCCTCTCAGTTGAACTCTTGGCAACCCACAAAAAGGCAGGACATCTGCTGTGCTCGGATTTCCCACTGCATCCACTTTGTTCTGACTGCATACATCAGCTCTCCAAACACATTTGAAATATATCTGTGGCTCTCCAATGACCCCAAGAACTTCGCGGCTGGTCAGCTACATGTCCCTCGTCAGCTGAGTGAGTTTCGGAACTGGAGACACAGCTCCAAGGTAGAAGTGAAGGAGCTAGCAGGACCAGAGCGGCCCCTCAGAGCAGATGACAGCCACAGCCTCCCAGTCACTCCGAAAGCCATTTCCTCTCCCTCCATTCTGAGGAATGTGAGCATTTGATCATGGAAGAGAAGGTTGGTGGGTCCTAATGCATGCAAGGACTGTGCAAGGTGTTGCTGGTGCAAAGTCAAACAGCAAAGTCAAGTGAGATATACTCCAGACCTCAAAGATATTTCAGTCTAGTGAGGAAGACCGCTCCCTCGAGAGAAGTGTGTGGTCCTCCCATTACATTTCCAGGCTCAGGACTCCTACTTTTCTTGCGCACCCACATGCTATCCACTGTATATCCTGCCTGCTCTGCCTTCCGCATGCTTTCAGATCCCGACACTTGTCAGGACTGCGGCGGGCTTGAGCTGGAAACTCCAGGGAGGATTACTAGCAGTCCCCTTACTCATTACCAGCCTCTATCTTTACCTGATTATCCAGTCTCCACATCGCAGACCAGAGCAGCCCTATGAAGATCGGAGTCAACCATGAGGCTTTTGCTCAAAACACCCTAGTGGTCCCCAAACCTTCTCAATGGTCCACCAGGCCTCCCCAGATCAAGGCTACTGTTACCTCTCCCAGCTCACTTCTTGTTGCTGCATCTCACCCCCTCCCCTCCAGACACCCCGCCTTCCTCCCCGTCCTTCAAAGGTCTTTCTCACTCATCATGAGTCCAAGTCCCTCTGCCTGGGACTCTCTCCCACACGTCCACCTGGGTCACCACGTCTACTGGCTCAAGTCTGTGCTGCAACATCATTTCCCAAGAAGGCTGTCTGTGATGTTTAAAAACCATAGCACGAGCCGGGCACGGTGGCCCATGCCTGTACTCCCAGTACTTGGTAGGCTGAGACAGCAGGATGGCAGGTTTGAGGACAGCCTCAGCAAAGCAGCAAGACTCAGCAACCTAGCAAAACCCTGTTTCAAAACAAAAATTATAAAAAAAAGTCTGGAGAGGTAGCTCAGAGGTAGAATGTCCCTGAGTTCAAATCTCAGTACCAATAAAACATCATAACATGTCTTTATCATCCCCCTCCCTGTTTTAGTTTTATCTAAAGCTCTTGTGACATTTTGGCATGCTCTATCATTTACTCTTATTGCCTCCCGGCTCCCTGTGCAAGTCAACTGTCTGTCACTATGACCCAAATACCCGATAGTCAATTTCTAAGGAGGAAGGGTTCATCTGGGGCTCACATTCTTTAAGCTTTTGGTCCGCAGTTACTGGCCCTATTGCTTGTGGGCCTGTGGTGACACCAGACATCACGGCAGGGGTATGTGGCACATGAAGCTACTCATTACTCATTTCCAGCACCCTCTTTGAGGACAGGCCCCCCAATGACCCAGCTGCCTCCACCAAGCCCCTCTCCTCTGAAGGTTCCACTACATCACTGTAGAACCTGGACTGGGAACTGAGGCTTTTGTTCTTCGTTGCTGTTCTTGGTGGGTGGATCACACCTTAAAACTGAAACTAGAAGTTGTCAAGCCAAATATGCCTTCAGCAACAGAAGCTCTCCTTTAGAGGCAGTGCTCGGCATGAGGTAAAGTCAGCCCAGATGGCAGGAGCTTGTCAACCAGCCAAAGACCAGAGAGTGAACACACACAAGCAGCAGCTATCCCCATGACTGAGATGCTTTGGGAAGAAAGGGGCTTCTCACCTCTGCTGGAAGCCCATCACAAATGGACAGCAGCCTAGGAAACTTCCAGATGATTTCTGCTTCTTAGAGAGGTAGCTGTTACCAAGTGAGACCCATGTAAGAAAAGAGCATGGGACCAAAGAAAGTGCTCTGAAGGTCATCAGGTCAAAGGAGCCTCCTAACCAAGGGTGTGATTCCAAAGCAGCCCTCAAAGGATAAATCTCCAGAAAGATGCCAGCAGCAACCATAAACCATCAATGCCTGGCCCTCGGTTCTGAAATGGAAAACCCCGATTGCACCATCTGCGGTTGACCTCTGCTGCTCTCAAAGAGGCTGGTTGGTAGTACAGATGATGTCACATGATATTAACTAAGTTTCTCCATGAAACCTCATCATGGAGTAGACAAGCTGGTCAGTGTCTTCAGTCAGCCCTGGAGGGTAAACTTTAAAAAGACAGCTGAGGTCATTCTCAGGCCATGTGTCCCCTGTCAACAACATCATCCTGGAAAAACTGCAAAGACAGGGCACGACAGGGTCGAAGCCCTGTGAGGCCTCAGGTGGGTTGTATCCACCTCCTCTGCATGGGCTTTGATATGTTTTAGTTTTTGAATGTTTATTTTCTGGGTGGATTGAAGCAGTTTCTTGCTAAAGAAATACGGCCCTTCCAGTCACTGAAAAACAATTTGATTTTATATTTACAACCTGGGAATCTTTTTATATTGAGTGATTGAGGTACACACATTATGGAAAACATTGTTTTTAAAACTCTGTAACCCCGTACTGAAAGATTTACTCTGTCCCTTACCACCTGTGGTCTTCTGAGAAAGTTAAAAGGACCAAGAGCATCCTTGAATTAAAATTACCAAAACTTTCAGGAACCCTAGAGGTCAAGTGACCAAAGATAGTCCCACTAGCAATCACAGCCACACCGTCTACTCTCTGGAAACACATTGTTTATCTCTCTATGAAATAATGAGTGGAGGGCCATGCAGTTAGCCATTTACCCCCAGCACCAGAGTCTGTCTGATACATAAAAAGCACTGCAAAGTTTTCATGCAGTACACCTGTGCCATCAACAGAAGACTATCTTCCCTCATCCACTGCCATATTCGTCATCTTCAATCATGAGATTCCTTCTAAAGAAGCGATATCAGAAAGAGTGCTCTTGAATCTTGTGAAAGGGACCCCCTCAGATACTATCAAGAGGAAGTAAAGCAGCTAAACTCCCAGGAGCAGAGCCTTGGGGTCACACTTGACAACTAAAGAAGAAATTCCCACGTAATCAGAAATCTACTTTCAGTACAAGACCTCAATCTTGGACTTGTCAGAGGTCCTCCAGAAGGAGGCTGGCTTTTAAAACAGGCAGCGGATCAGATCAGACCTTCAGAACAGACAGCTGATGATGGACAGTGGACAGCTTCTGCTGAGATACTGGACTGAGACCCCTATCTAATTCTTGCTTTTTTATCTGCTTGCCTATAATCTTTCTTCTTGTTTTCTATCTATCCCTTTTTGATATCTATCCACAATAATGCTTTCACTCTTTTCTTCCCTCCTTACCATACCTGTTAGGTCACAATATGCTCACTGTGCTGCTATTTCTCAGAATATTCCCGAGAGGAGCCACTGCCCCCAATCTTACTGACTGAGGGCTAAGCCAACCATCACCACACTCCATGATGGAAACCACCAAGCAGGTACAGTTACATTCAACAAGACCATGGGCTACTGTGTCTCCACTTGCACCTATGTGGATAACTGACCCCATACAAACCAACTTATGCTTTGCTAATATCCCTCTTTCTCAGAAAAAGAACCAACTATTTTTTTAGACTCCATTGACTAGACCTTTGGTAAGTCTAAGTTTGTATTCAACAAACTTTGTAGGGCAATGAGCCAAATATTGCTGTCTGGCAGAGACCAATAGAAACCCAGATATGTAACCCAGCTGGACCGGGGAATGTCTTAATGGTAGAATACGTCCTTGCTCTACCATTTTAGTAGGAACATGGCCTTAGCTTTAATCTCTAGCATTTAACAGAAACCCCACAAATATATAATGCAACCTTTCATTAGAAAGGCCTTGATTTCAACCTCAAAATGTATATAACTCCTTTCTTCTAAGCTATGCCTCTGTTTCCCTTTTGGCCACCATGCCCAATCCTGTTTGCCTCAAATATCTCATTCACACTGGGAGCAGTATTCCGAGACTTCTCTGTACCAAAACCCTAACTATGTAAATATCTAAGGTTGAACATTTGCACTCAGAAATCAGCTCCAAAACGATCGTGCTCTGGACTATTTCAAGCCCATGACCTGGGGAATCATGGGCTCATTGTTCCTGTGAACAATGAGAACAGTACCCTGTCCATAGGAAATATACAAAAACAAGAACAACAAAGACTATAGGGAACCTGTCGCTAGCTTGGCAGGATACACTAATGATGCCACCTCTTACTCAGTGCCATAGAGACCAGCATCAACCCTGCTACCAGAGGAGATGGACAACTGTACTGCTCTGGTCTCTTTTTGCTGCTGGTCACAATGCTATCAGCACCATTGCTAATCCTTCGTGTTTTTGGGTCAGTGATACAGGCAGATGGGCCAGGCTACCATGTCTTAGCTCACTAAGGTTGGTCCTCATGCCAGTGCTGGGCAAGCAGAGTTCCTGGTTTTGATAGGGCACCTTACAGAGACTACTTATTTTTGTCACAGTGGTTGTGATGCTGGCCCATTGAATTTTGTCCAGAGATGTGTTTCTGCACAGCCCTTCTCTCATTAGATGATTCTCATGAAAATACAACAGAAGGTCAAGAAGATCCTACAGTACAGTCAATGATGGAGATGACTGGAAAATCTCCACTCAGTGAAAATCTAGACTTGAGATTTTGCTGAACTGGCCAAACACTCATAAGGCAAAGGTGGCCAAAAGTAGGCCCAAGAAACTAGATATATAAATGACAATGGCCAGACCTTGCATAAAAATAGAACTCGGCCACAATTTGCCTGGGAACCAGCCTGCCAGTTACTATAACCAGCTCAGGACCCTGCCTGCTACAGGTCAGATCTATGGGAATCAAACTGCTATCTCCAGTAACAACCCAAGAAACTGCGAGGTCTGTATCTGGAAGTTAAATTACTAGTTCAGAAGGAACATTATTTTAATTTTAATGGATAGTTCCCACTTCAAGTGGTCAGCCTCTCTGATTCCCACTAGCACTGTACAAAAGTTCATGTGTTGTTGTTTACTTTACTGGGCATTTGTTAAGGTTAATAAAGTTTCACTTAAATATTGGCACCTAAAACAAGAATTTCAAAATTCTAAACTTTAGACTTATTTACAATGACTACCAGTATCTTCAGGGAATCAGAGTCCTGAATCATACCTCATACTTCATGTGCCTAGTCCACTGTAGACCACTAAGGACAGGGTCAATCCGAAAACCCATAGAACCGGCCACTCTTGTGGCTAGATGACTCTGGCCACCTGGAAGATCATTTATCTCTTCTTCCCCATGAAATTTCAATAGTAATCACAAGGTCCAGCACAAAATGATATTCTTACAACCAAAATTACTGGACCATAATGGTCCACTTCAGCAGTTTTCGCAAGAAGAATAGTTGCTAATGAATCATCCACTTTTTTTATGGGAAATTCAGGCAATGGTCAAAAATATCCAATGAGTCTTTAGTGCTCCCTTCCGTCCCAGTGGTCAGAGCCAGCCTGCAAGTCAGTTGGGCTGACTGCAACTACTCTCACTTCCAGGACTCCTGCTTCGTCCAGACTGACTTCTCTGGGTACTTGCTCCTTTGCTCAGTAATTCCATCAGGATTCTCCATTTGAGTGTTAACATTCTGGCAAGAGCAAGACAGCAAGGTGCAAGCAGGGCCCGGGCACACCTATTAAAGATGGACATGACTGGCATTTGGCTTTATTCTCCTCCCTGGACCCTTCAGAAGTGGCCTGAACAAGTGAAAGAGAGAGGGGGAAGTGCCATTTTTGTTAAACAAAGACCTTGACAAACCTTGAGCCACAAACAGTGAAGACTCCCTGCCAGACACCGCCCTGCTGGGACTGAGAGTCATGTGTGGTGCAGCAGGACAGGGGGCTTCCTCCAAAGTCCTGACCAGGAGAAGCGTCAGGCTGCCATGAAACTGCAAGGTACAGCAGGCCATGGGACGGCAGGAGGTGCTCCCGAAGTCCTGCCTCGGCACCATGGAATGCTGCGGAGCAGCTCTGTCAACCTGCATTCTTTCTATGTGTCCCAGAGGACACAGCCTGCCAAGGTCAATGAATTGTTGCTTCTTAAGAGCAGAACTGGACAAAGTAAACAGAAAATATGCAAATGTACCAGAAAGCTCTCCTCAAGTCCTGTAATAGGTGACAATGCACACTGACCCAGAATAAATACATTCAGGAAAATCTATAGCAAGAGGAAGCCAGTGAAATTACCATATGTCAAGGATGAAGCATGTAAGAATCACCCTGCACAGTGGCACACGCCTGTTAATTCCATTCCCTGAGAGGCTGAGACAGGAGGATCCAAGATTGAAGGCCAGTACGTGGTAACTTAGCAAGACCCTGCTTCAAAATAAAAAAAATAAATAAATAAAATAGGCCTGGGGATGTAGCTCAAAGATAGAAAGCCCCCAAGTTTAATCCTGGTAACAACCCCCCCCCCCACACACACACAGTGTAAATATCCAGGTAAGAAAAGCAATTTGCATTATTTAGAGAAAGTCAAGTTTTTATAATAACCACACATGCCAAGAAAATGGAATGAGACCTGACATACTGCTTGTTTAATTATTGTTATTATTATTATTATTATTATTATTATTATTTGTTGTTGTTGTTGATTCCTGGAGATTGAACCTAGGGTCCTGTGTAAAATTACATTTAATGTAATTTCTTTTGAAATAACATATGTAACTGGATTCTATTTTTCTAAAATTATTTCTATCTTTATGTCTGCAACTACACATCAAGAGAACTTTTTAGACAAGTGTGCACCTAACACCAAGAATAACTTTTTTGTTAATGAGATACTTACGTGAAGTTTCTGACTTTCTTTTTTATGTTTTGCATGTTATCTGATTTTTTTTAATTGTGGATATGTGCTATTTAAAACCCTAAACAAACAATGATCCAAAAGCAAACACAGGAATCAGCAGTAAAAGAGCAGTCTTTGACTTGGAGGAGGTTGTTGCCCAACCTGATGTCAGGCAGGTAAACAGGACTTCCAGGGAAGTCAAAGTGTCCAGGAAACACCGAGTTCTAAATAAAAGAGGCCGCCGGGGGGGGGGGGGGGGGGGGGGGGGGGGGGGGGGGGGGGGGGGGGCAGGGAGCATTCATATGATTGCTTTTAAGACATTTGCTTCTTGGTAAGTTTACAAGTTCTGGCTGGGAAAGGCGTTCAGTAGAGCTGTCTCAAATCAGCCTTTCCACTGTAAAATCCACACGGATTGGTTTTTGATAACTCATTGACATGACTTTGGAAAAGGTGAGAGACAGGGGGTGACTTGAAGAACCATGACTTGAAGACCAAGATGCTGGTCGCTGATTTGAATGGAGGATATATAAGCCCTTACTTAAACAAGACACTTGTCAAAAACTCATTTTTATCCCTTCAATAAACATTTTCTTTGTATTTTTACAAACATTACTAAAGCTGAGCACTGCAGGGTGCTAGCTGGAACACACCTTTTTCATTTATATATAAAATAAAAGGAGCTTACACATGTTTAATTTTCATAATTAGTTGGAAATTTTCCCAGCTGTGTTGTAGCAGGTATTAATTTGTCCCTTTATCTTAATCTCTGGTTATACAATTCTTACATTTTTACTCTGAACTTGGTGCCACACCAAAATCCCTTGTCCTCTCAAGAGTACACAATCTAAATCTCCCACTGAATCTATGTCCAATATTTGTGTGGTTGACTGTGCATGTCGCCCTCTGTTTACAAGGCTGAATTGTGTAATATCATAATTGACCATCCTGAAACCATGGAGCTGGACATACATCAGTCCAATCTTGCCCGCAAAGCTTAGCTGTTACAACATATGGTCACTTGACTCTGGCATAAGCACCTCCAGTTTCAGGAAACTAGTTCTCCACAATCTAAACAGAAATACGTTTGTAGAATTGATTTCATATCTATATAGGCAAACCTTGCCTGTTTTATACTAATCACTGTTTGTGTTCAAGGAAGCTCTTTAAATTTAAAATGACACAAATCATTACCAATCTTTCTCAATCATGTGTAAGAAGCAGAAAGAAGGGGAAGGAGGAAGAGGTCTCTTCTGTGGAGAGGCACTGCATAAATAGAATCCAGGACATACCACCACCACACCAGCAACAAATGGGAAACCGTCCCCAGGATTTTTGCTACTCCAAGCCGTTCCTCTGCAGCACAGCTATGAACACCTGACTACAAACCTATCTCTGCTTTAATTCCCATGAAACACATTTAAGTTATTTGAGAGCTGGTAGTTGCTTAGTGAATAGTGGTGAAGCTGCGTTCTGAGCAAGAAGTGGGAACAATACCTCCGGGTATTTCTACCAGATTATCACTGTGATAACAGCGGTTTCACTAATTTCATTGGCTTTTCCGTTTTTCGTTGAATTACACCTGTGGCTGGTAAAGGGCTCCCTGGCAATGCTCTGTGTTAGGCGTGCAGTCAGCAAATGCCTGGAACCGCGCACTGCATGTGTGGGTACTCTGTGTCATCTTCTGTAACAATGGCAATATGGACCAAACTATTTTCACAAGTTACTAATCCACAAGCAATATATAATTGCACAATTGTCCCCATACCACACTAAAGAAATGTCACTTTTGAAGACTAGATGTGATGATGTTTGTGGCATATTTAACTCAGAATACATGTCACATCCCTGAGTAATGTTTATGAAAACCTCATGTAGGGTTTTCATAAACCCTACATCTGTATGTAAATGCGTTGGTCTGGGTTTGGGGATTTGCATGCTTCCACTTCATTTTATATTATCTTATTTATGGCTTTAAATAAAGAGTAGCATAAGGAAGAATCAGGAACCTGTTTCTCTTTGTAGTGACTGGTTTTTGAAAACCACATTTATACAAATATGATTACAGAAATTTGCTGTGTTTGTTCATTGAGGAACAAGATCTCAACTTCATCATCACAAGTAACTACTGACTCCCAGTAGAAATTCAATAACAACTTGTCATTTAGGGGTAGAGAAGTAGAAAGTCAGCCAAGATGCTGGGATTCTCCACTTAGACAAGCATACATGTGCTGCTCTGTGGTGCTGAGAAAATAACTCAATCCCTCTGAGTTTTACTTTGTCAGTGAAAAATCAAATCTCATGTGAGGAAATTAAGACTTTACTCATGACAAGCATTTTATTTACATTGTCCGAGGCTCAGAACAAAATGAACCATCCCCCAAGCGCTTAAGAACCTGCAGACAGAATTTAAAACCCCATTTTAGGGGCTTATGATCTCACATGGGTGCTCAGCTACTGACACCCCCTACTCATTCCTACCAAGGAATTCAAGGAAGTGCCAACGGGGCATCTCAGATGAGCTCAAGAACAAACTCAAGCTGTAAGCCTTCACCTCTGCTTGCCCCCAGCATCCTCCTGCGTGGCTTCCTGGGTATTCCCTACTCTCCAGTTCCTTGGGCCTCTCAGCTCCTGCAGCATCCAGCCCTGCTCTTCTGAAAGGATGTAGTCCTGCCCAGGTCATTTTTCTGGAACTTTCAAGGCTGCAAAGCCCCTCCAATACCTGCAACTGTTACATACTCACCTCAGGCATTTCCTCCTACCTCTCCACCTTCCACACTGCCAAGGAATCATTTGTTAGAGTTAATTCGAAGACTGCTTGTGAATATTTCTCTTTCTTTCTTTATAGTGGTGGTGCCCATAGAATACATACGAATTCTTTAGCAATGACTCTGTGATGCCAAGTGTAAAATGATCTTGTTCTCTCTCTAGCTTCATTCCCCTGCCAGCTCCTGCTCCAAGAAATATACATTCCAGCAATACTGACCAGCTGTGGCCTGCTCTGCACTTCTCTGCCCAGGTACAGGGTATTCCTAGTCTCTCTCTAATCCCATCCCCAAGGGAGGGTTGACTATTTGCCTCCTCCTTGAAGACAGATGAGCTTGGAGACAGAATTAACCATTGCTTCCTCTGTACTTCATGGTTTGTCCAAACACATTCCCACTCGTATCTAATCAATTTTATTATTGTGCTTTATTTAATTTGAATCTTCTATATTAGCCTATTACTCAGAGCTTCGGACAATTTTTTAAAAATCCCTTGGGAAATCCCGGCCACCTGGCAGTGTGTCTGACACCTATCTGATATTCCACGAACAATTGTCAAATGAATACTACTGCTTGAAAGAGCAGGGTATCAAGGTGCTTGGCTCAGGGCTGCCCTGTAGGGGCACACAAGCTCTCTAGGCACGGAAGATGGACCACGTAACATAAGAGGCCAAAGTATCTGGAGAAACACAGAATACTAGGATGGGAGCTGCTAGGCTTTCCCATTAGCGCACTGGAGATAAGAGACACCTGGGTCCCTGCAGCGAGGAGTCAAAGGGAGCCACTGAGGCAGAAGCACAAATGATACTAGTCGGTGAACAGCTGCAACTGCAGGGAGTGTGACTGAGAGCCATGGACGGGCTGCCTGCTGCTGGCCGCCACCACGGAGTGTCCACCACGGAGCAGCCCTGGAGTCTGGCCAGCTGCCCTCACTGCTCAGAGAACAGAGAGAACCCTCTCTCACAGCCCAGGGGTGTTCAGTGTCTTCCTCCTCAAAGAGAGGAAAAGCATTTCCCCACCAGAAAACCCAGGAGCAAAATCTCGGTGGGGCTTCCAGCGAGCAATAGAGAACCTGAAATGAAATTGAACCCTCACATTTTGCGAGCGGGTGGGGCAGGAAAAAGAAGTGAGCTAAAAATAGACTAACAAGAACTGACTTTCTTTGAAGTTTGGAGAGAGAAGTGTTGAATAAGAACCAGTGCACATAACACAAAATGAGGAATTTCAAACCGAGATGAGAGTTTAATGATCCTTTTGGTGCTAAAAGAATCGGTCTTTTTTTTTTTTTTTCTTCAATTTATGATCCTAAGAAAGAAACTAATATGTGAAATGTCTAATGCCCAAACTCCAGCAAATCATTCCAGCTTCTGAGGTTTCCACATATAGAATATTTTTTTCTTTCAAAAGGATGATATTTTCCAACATCTATTAAATAAAAGTCTCCAGTTTTTTCCCTTGTTACCACTGTGAAGCCCATGAAATTCAAGCCAGTCACCGAAATTAAAATATTTCTGAGAAGACCACAAGATTTGAGTGCTCAGATATTTTTTTTTTTTCTGTTAAAAGCAAGTTTGGGCATGGAAAGTAAATTTCTAATGCAAAATTTTAGGGATAAAAGTGAAACTTTTATTAAGGTAATATAGACTAGCCATAAAACCATGATGATTTCACTACTATGATTACTGAATCTAAAGAGAAATTCAGCCGGGTCTGGTGGCGCACGCTTGTAATCCCAGTACTTGGGAGGCTGAGATAAGAGGATCACAGGGTCACAGCCAGCCTCAGCTACTTAGTGAGACCCTGCACAACTTAGTGAGACCCTATTTCCAAATGAATAATAAAAATAGAGCTGAAGATCTAGTTTGGAGTTATAATGCACCTGGATTCAATCCCTAGTACTACAAAGAGAGAGAGAGAGAGAGAGAGAGAGAGAGAGAGAGAGAGAGAGAGAGAGAGAAATTCACTTTGTGCTGAAATACAAATGATATAAAGTAAATATTGTTTTCTCTTTTGGTTATAAAAGAGTAAATATTCATTAAAGAAAAACAACAAATTAGAAAAAAGAAAAAGAATCCCTTCTTACTAGCATCATTCAAATACAACCATGTTTTTCAGAACACGTCTTTTCAGCCTCTTCCCTCCATGTAAATTAGTCTTGTTTTCATAGCTTTAAACTCTCTATAGAATTTATGCTATGCTGGGTGTGGTGACATACACCTGTAATTCTAGTATGTGGGAGGCTGAGACAAGAGGACCATAGGTTCAAGGCCAGCCTCAGCAAGTTAGGGAGACACTGATTCAAAATAATATATAGGATAAGGCTGGGAGTGTAGCTCATAGGCAGAATGTCCTTGGATTCAATCCTCAGTACAAAACACAAAAATTAAGAATAAATGCTACAATCATATACAAAATATTGCCACTTTGATCATAAATATAACCATAACGAGAGGGCATAAGCATAAACGTAACAAGAGGACTGTTTGGGGCACATCCTCCTGTCCTGGGCACTTTGCACACCTGTCTCTAACCCATCTCATCTTGTGCAGGAAGTAAAATTATTTCTCACTGTATTGAGGACAGATCCCTGGATAAAACATCCAGATATACTTTTAGGATGTCCATAGGTTAACTGTCGTTTACACTGGCCCTAGAAATGCCTGATATATCCCCAAAGCAGCATTTTAAAATAGAAAGAGTTGTCAACATGTAATAGTTGTCAACATGTAATCTCATCTTTTAAAACAGGCAGTTGGGGCTAGAACAGGTTATGTCATTTGCTGAAAGTCACACAGTGAATTAGTCCTCATGTTCCACCACCTTCTCCGGGCCAGTGGATTGCTCTTTAGGGACACCCCCTGCGTGTCCATCATGTGTCACTAAATTAGCGACCATTAAGGGAGCCCCCAACCCGCTTCTTGATTCTTCAGCTAGGTAACATTGGGGAATGTAGTACGGGCAGGGATGGAATTCAGTGGCAGAGCACTGGCCTGGCATGCGTGAGACCCTGGGCTCCATTCCAGGACTGAACAAATAGAGAATATATTATGTAAATATTATAGTTCTGTCTGTCTTGAATTCATATGTAGTTTCTGCCAGATAGATGCAAACTTGCCCTCAGCTCTCTTGAGCCTCTTTGAGGCCGAGCTCTTTGTTTCCTGAGGAGAGAGGCCTTCTGCAATTCTACTCCATGACCAAGGAGAGCCCTTTGATAACAAGAACAAAAATCATCTCAAAATTGCACCAGTGCTTTGTTTTTCTGTCTCGCCAATAGGCTCTTAGAGTGGTGTGAGCAGGGACAGTATTATTAGAGCAGAAGGTACAACCCATGAAGATAAGAAATCATTCTCCTGCCTGGCTCATCCTCCACTCTCGATGGACAGAAGCCCATCTTAGGACTTCCTTCTTCTACCTGCCTCCCTCTCCATTATCCAGGTTAATTTCAGCTGAAATTGTGTTGACCCAGGAAAAGTAGTCACTATAAAAACCCTTTGATTCCCTTGCTAATGTGCCAGTCAAGTTCAAGTTCACATATGTGGGAAACACCTCTGAGTTTCTAAAAGGACTTCTACGAAGGAGTCATGAAATGGTTCCGGGGGGAAGACATGTAGGCATTCCCTCTGCCCTGTTTCTTTTGACTCCAAACAGTTCTCCTAAGCTCAGGTATCTGTCCAGAGGAAGAAGGAGACAGAGATCCTAATGGTAGAAAGGACACCTTTTCATATGGGAGAGGAGGCAGTTGTCAGCAGAGACAGAAAAGCCATAAAACCAGATAGAGAGCGAGTCCATCTGTTTGCACAGGGCTCTGCCAGGTTTAAGGTTAATCCTCTGCCCAGATTCAATTGGCCACCTTAATTTGCAAAGGCAACGTGTGTCATCACAACTCGGGTTGGTCCAACAACCTCTCAGGGCCCAGAAGCCACTTGCCTGGAGCCTCACATGTCCAGAACTTGGCCAAGAACCCAGGAGCTAAACCGGTCCCTGCAAAGTGTGATGAGCTGGTACAAAGTCCAGGCTCCATGGAGGTGGAGGTGCGTCACTTCCCTTGTGGGAGAGGCTTCATCCAGAGCCCATTTCATTTTCTTCTTCATGTCATTCTAAGCTGTAAGGTTTGTCAGCCCACAAAAGATTAGAAGTACCACTCAGCTGGGTATGGTGACTCACACTTGTAATCCCGGTACTTAGGAGGCTGAGACAGGAGGATCTGGGTTTGTGGCCAGCCTCAGCTACTTAGTGAGGCCCTCCACAACTTAGTGAGACCCTGTTTCAAAAATAAAAAGATAACAGTAGGATAGGGGATGTAGCTCCAGTACCACACACACAAAAAAAGTAGCAAGTACTTAAAAGGTAATTGGCTGGATCACCTGCCAGATGAAGGAGAAACACGCACTGCAAGTTAAGAAGTGCACGGATCCCTAGATGCGGACTCCGTCTAGGGATCCTCCACAGCTGCTCGGAAAACCTGCCCAGTCTATCAGCAATTGCCAGGAAGGACAAATGTCTTCAGTTTCTTCCTGCCTTTCACCTGGCGACTTACACATCAAATTCTCGTAACATCCTTCCTCACCTCTGCACTTAGAGCAACTCTGACTTAGTCTTTTTCTCAGCACCCTTTGCATTTCCTTCCCAAGATCCATAGCAGTTTATACTTATGTTACAATTTGGGTCTTTTACATATATCTGCCTCAGGCACTGAATTAGGAACCGCATCCCCCTGGTAAGCAATGATTTTCCAAGCTCCAGCTCTCTGTGCTCATGACACAAGAGAGTGTTTGCGAAATAAATGTTGACCAGGAAAGAAATGTCACCACAGAAACATTTGCATCCCTTGATTTCAACATGTCGCTTTAAAAACATTCCTATAAACTTAGGATAGCACAGAGAATGATGGTTATGAGGACACTTGCTTCCTGCAAGGACAAGAAAGGTAAGAAGGTAACTGACATCTACTGAGTAGCCATCACATTTCAGCAGCATTAAACCTCACAATGATATGGTAAAAGAGGAAGAGGTCTGGTTGATCTTCACCTCACTAATGAAGAAACTCAAGTCAAGCAACTTCCTGATTTCAAGCAATTAGTGGTAAAGCCTGATTTGAGCCCAAGGTCCATATTTGCTTATTTAGATGACTAAAGCTTCAATTATCTTCACTTGGGAAATGTCTCCTGTGTTTGGAATGCTAAATGGGCCAGATACAAGAGGTGGATTCCAAAGAAACCAATTAGGAGGATAGGAAGGTGTTGCAGACTGAGGTTGGGGCAAGTCTTGGAGACATAAAGCAAGGAGATCAAGTTCAAAGGGCAGACATGGAATCACTAATAGAATGGAAAGACAGGAATCCCATGGAAACAGGATCTGAGTCACTCTTCAGCCCACTAGAATCTGGCCTCCACCTACAAGTTTTCTTCTGGTCTAAGGTCAGCAAAGACTGTGACATCTCCAAATGCAGTCACATTTCGTCCAGGTCGCTCACGGATTCCAGTAGCCTTTGTCCTCCTAACTATGTCTTCCTTCCTGAATCATTGCTTCTTCTTGGCTTCCCTGACCACAGTTTCTCCTATCGATCCATCTGTTTTTTCTTAGTCTCACTCACCAGCACGTTCTCTGCCACCTCAGTAATAAGCATAGGGTTTTTCCAAGATCAAAGTAAGATTTCCTTATCTTGTACGTGTGCCTCTCCCCCAACCCCCACTCAGTGTCTTCCGTTCTCTCTTGATACACTCATCCATTTCCGTGGCTTCAAAAATTATTGACAGAAGCCAGGTGTGAGGGAGCACATCTATAATCCCAGAACTTGGGTGACTGAGATAAGAGGATCACAGATTCAAGGCCAGCCACAGCAACTGAGCGAGACCCTCTTTCAAAATAAAAATAAAATAGGATGAGGGGTGTAGCTCAGAGGTAAAATTCCCCTGTATTCAATCTCCAGCACCAGTATACCAGTGTGTGTGTGTGTGTGTGTGTGTGTGTGTGTGTGTGTGTGTGTGTGTATACTGCCTGGTACTGCTCATTGAATATGCCAAATGATGTTCAGATTTAACCACTTCCAAATGAACTGATCATCATATCCTGAATGTTTTTCACTTCTCCCAATCTTGATGAGCCTGTATTCCCACCAGAGCAAGTTAGTATGCACACACATGTCCCCTCCAACCTCATCCATAAACCTACTGATTTAAACAGAGCACCTCTGGACTCAGCCCATATCTTCTTCCCTCTAGACACCATCCTAGATGAAGGAATTTTTTTTTCTAGAGTCACTCATAACTGGTCTCTCCATCTCTACCCTTGGGCTCCTCCAATTCATTCTCCATATCGTCACTAGAGGTGTGTGTGTGTGTGTGTGTGTGTGTGTGTGTGTGTGTGTGTTACTAAGGATTGAACCCAGAGGCATTCTACCTCTGAGTTGTACTCTCAGCCCTGTTTTTGTTTTGTTTTGCTTTGCTTTGAAACAGGGTCTCACTTGGTTGCTGAGAGTCTTGCTGAGGCTGGACTCCAACCTACGATTCTCCTGTCCCAGTCTCCCAAGTACTGGGATAACAGACAATGTGCCACCTCACTCAGCTTAGAGATATCTTTTAAAAATGCAAGTCTGATTACAGTATTCCACTAACTATTGAAGACAACCCTTAAGTTTTTAACATGGTGTACTTGTTCCTATACAATCTGATGTCTGCCTTGGTCTCTAGACCCACCGGGATCTATACCAAGCCTGCATTTCTAGGTTCCAACCACCAATGGCCTCACTCCTCAGTTTGTGGAACACATCATGCTGTCTCTGCATTCTATCCTCTGTCTTCATGGTCTCAGCTCTACCACGCCCCTTCACTCGGTCAATCCTTAGATCGTGACTCAAATGGATTCTACCCAAGAGTTCCTCAGAATCCCTGCCCTTCTTATCCCCGGCACATGTGCACAGGATCGAGTTCCTATAAGAGATCATTCACAGATCCTTGTACACTGTATGGTTCAGTTCATGTTTCTCTTTCTCAATTAAAATAAGCTCTGGGAGTACAAGGGCTGTGGAAGTTGCTCAGCCTTGAATCTTGGCTAGCATAGTGATCTGCCTGTAGGTGATTCATTGAGTATTTGTAAAGAAAGGAGGGAAAGAGGGAAGAAGAAAAGGAATGGAAGAGGGGAGAAAGGGAGGGAGTCTCTGTGACATTGACTGTGTATAGATCCCAGGGGCTCTCAGGATGCTTAGAATTGTCCACTCTAAATAGGTGCAGCTTGTAGCAGGCAAACTAGATCTTGGGGCTGGAAATGTAGCTCTATCCCCAGCTCCAAAAATAAATGAATAGATAAATAACTGATACCTTAAGTTGATAATATTTTTAATTGGAAAAAAAAGACTTAAAAATGGATACTTCCCAAATTGTTAATAAGTACAGGAACAAAGATCAGTATCAGGAGACTGTAGGGAAATGCAAATTGTAACAGTATAAAAACCACTTAATGCCCAAACTTGATTGCATGTAAATTATGCCTTCATTGCAAATGTGTGGAATCAGTACTGTGGATCCATTTCAGCAGGGTTTAGAAATACTCTAAATGTCTGTCAGTAGGAAGCTACATAAATAAATTCACATATATCTTATATCAGGCAAGAAATAATGAACTCTTACTTACTGATTTAGGTCATCTCCAGGATAGATTAAGTGCAGAAAGAATACTGGAAGGGCCCGGGGAGCTGAAGAGCCCAGTCACCTCCTGGGAAAACCATTGGGTTTGGGGTGGAATAGCTGCTAGCCACTTTACGCATTGTTAAAATGATTGAACTTGGAACCAAGTGAATGTATTTAGTATTAAAAATTTAAATTAAGTTAGTACAAAAGTGGACATAGACAAAGGAAAGCCAGCCCCTTTTCTTTGGGGTCCACTGGGCATCCACCCCACTTCAGGCCAAGCTGGGGGAGTGAGGGCCTCCCAGCCACCCCAGCCTGTCTGTCCTTCTTCCTCCTGGCTCCTTTGGATCCTCTGCCTGAGCACCATTGATCTTTCCCAGCCCATCAGAACTCTCCTTCCCTTCTGCAGTTGCTTGAACAAGGAGCTCTGCCCCTCCCTCCTCCTTCCTGATTCCTGCCCTTCCTTCCTTCCTTCCTTCCTTCCTTCCTTCCTCCCTCCCTCCTTCCTTCCCTCCCTCCCTCCTTCCTTCCCTCCCTCTCTTTCTCTTTCTTCTTTCTTTCATAGATTCGCACGTGTGTGTGTGTGTGTGTGTGTGTGTGTGTGTGTGTGTGTGTTATTGGGGATTGAATCATCCAGGGATAGTCTACCTCTGAGCCACACCTCCAGTCCCATTTTATTTTTTATTTTGAAAGAGCATCATGTTAAGCTGCTTAGGGTTTTGCTCAATCTCTGAGACTGGCCTCAAATTTGCAATCCTGCTGTCTCAGCCTCCCAAGTATTGGGATTACAGGCAAGTGCCACCATACCCACTAAAAATCTACAAGCAGGTAGAAAACATTTCAAAGCTATCAGTACTCACTAAATATTCCTAGCACTTTAACAAAATTCCAAAGAAAATCCCGCTCCAGTCAGACTCAACCCCACTCCGGTGGAACATCTCTCTGATGAGGACCCCTGGCGTTCCTTTGCAGAGTCCATGGTTGATGGGCAGCTCCTGATGTGGCAAACTGATGCCTCCTCTTTGAAACTTGTTCTTCCAGTTCTCCCCAGGACCCGAGAATCCCCTCTCAGCCTTTCTTCTTCCTCTCCTCCTGTCTCCACAACCCAGAGCCCCAGGACCCAAGACTGCAGTCTCTTTCCTTGCCATTTATATTCTCCTCAAAGCCCTATAAGACCTCAATCTCAAGTAGCAACTCTATGCCCATGCTCCCAATTTTTTTCCCTTATCTGAGCCTCTGCCCTGAAGCCCAGCTTGTGTACACACCTATTTATTCAACAATCTCCATTTGAAAGTCTAAAACTGCTTCCTGGTCGGGCATGGTGGTACACACTTGTAATCTCAGTACTTGGGAGGCTGAGACAGGAGGATCACAGGTTTGCCGCCAGCCTCAGCAACTTAGTGAGGCCCTCTGCAAATTAGTGAGACCTTGTTTCAAAATAAAAAAAATGAAATAGGGATAGGTGTAGCTCAGAGGTAGAATGCCTGTAGATCCAATCCCTGGTGTCACTATAAAAAATAAATACAACTGCCTCACGCCATAGCAAGTCCAAATCCAGACTCCTAGAATCCCCCTTCCAAACTCCTCCTCCTCCCATTTTCCAGCTCAGTGAAGACCCTCTTTGCCGAGCTGCCTGCCAAAACCTCAGGGCTATTCTGGACTTATCTACCTCTCATGACCACATTGCATCACCTGGGCCTCACCTGGACCACTGCAGTGACCTCTAAACCTGCCTTCTCCTCCTGCACACTGCCACAAGAGAGAGCCCACTTGGACCTCAGTCAACGGTGCTCGACTCATGTGTTCACCTTCCAACACCTTTCCACCCACTGTTTATAAAAGCTGAGGACAGTACAATGATTTAGCGCCTCCCCACCCGGACCCCATCCTCCACACTGCCCCCCTCCCTGCATGCTGGAGATGCTCCTCCCCCCACCACCCTTGGCTCTTCCCAGCGGGCCCTCCCTACCCCATATTTCAAATGCATCCTTTGTGTGTTCTGAATGTGTTCTGTGCCATGCAGGGCTCACCCCATGGTCTCTGATCACTGCCTGACACTGGTCGTCTTTCACCCAGGAGAACAGGCGCTGGGCCCTGTGGCAGCGAACTAAGGGCAGAAGAGACAGCAGTGTTCAGCGGACACCTGCAAGCGTGACAGCCAAGGCATGTGCTTCGAAGCACTTTGTGTTGGACTGGAATCGGCTGAGGCTGTCTTCAACTCACTCTTCTCCCTAGCCCCAAAGCAGGCCCGGAAGGAGGCAAAGGTCTGTTCTCTGGGCGAGGGGTGAGAGGCACAGCCCTGTGTGTTTACCACTGGCCTGGACAGCGACAGAAGCGCTTCTGGGTAGCTGCCTTCTGTGTACGGCCGGCCTGGGGCAGGCAGCCACCTGGAGCTGCCCCTGAGTTAGTGGAGCCTCCTTTGCCCAGGGCAGGCACATCTGAGGAGGGGACAGAGCCGGCACAGCAGCTGGAATGTGTCCTTGAAACCATGTCAGTCACACAGTGCGTCTTCATCTTGATAGAGAACTTGGGGTCATTTGGTCCCTGAGGCCAAAAGGTCCCACCCTAGTAGAAGCACCCCTACTTCCTACGGGGTGGCTTAAGGTGCACTGGGGGGCTTCCTTCTTGCCACCTGAAGCCTCTGCAAGATGTGGATGCTCCTCCAGGTAACTCCAGCCCAGGTCAAAGGCCACGTTCAGACATACAGCAGGATAGGGAGTCTGGGTTGGTCTCCATCTGGTACTTTTCTGAAGACCTTGGGGCCATGTCCAAAAAGCCAGGTCTGTCCTTTCACACTTCCTGGGAAACAAGTTCTATTTGGTAACCAAAAAGGATGTTGATATCTCCTCCCATCAGTACCCAATGATGACATTTCCTCAGCCAACTCGTGAAGCCCAGGCAGCCAGGGCAGTCTGCCCCGCTGCAGCTGAGGGGGGCTGAGCAGGACCAGGTGAGGCCAGCAGGCATCCAGGTCCCAGGCTCAGTTGGAGGGAACCTAGAGAAAAGAGTCAGGAGGACAGGAAGCCAATCTCTGGGTGCAGCTGGGGCCAGTGGCCAACTCTGCACTGGGCGCTCCCTGCTGCCAGTGGGGAAACACCCCTCCCCACCCAGCACAATTTCTGCAGATTGTCATGATCCTTCCTATCTGGTGCAGGTGCGGGGTGAAATATGCTGGGGAAAATCTAATTAATGCTCTAAAGAAATAACATTGAGAAATATCTCTAAATATCAGAGAAAGAAAGGAGTAATATCCTAATATTCTGCTGAAATCAGGGAAACAACTCTCCTGGTTGGTTCTGATTCCCATTCCTCACTTAAAAGCAAATCATTTAAAAGAAAACAAAACAAAAACAAAAATTGTCAGATAAAGCAAAAAGTCCAAACCATTAAAACAAGAAAATTAGAAACAAATCTTTACTAGTGAAATTAGAGTCGTGGGTCAAGCAATCAACTCTGGCCAGATTAGAAAGAAGTGGCTTACCAAGTGCAAGGCATAGAGCTGAGAGTATCAGGTTAAACAGTCTGGATATCAAACCCCAAGCTTATCCAGGGCCAGATGCTGGAGGGCAGGAGGCCTGAGATTTCCAGGGCACTGGCCTTTGTCTGTGCAGAGCCCAGAGCACCGAAGGACCCTTCCCTGCACATCCCTGGCCTTGGTCTCCAAAGGTCTCTGCAAGGACACAGTATACCCTACCCACCTCCTCACCTGCTCTGAGACCACAGGAGCCCTTAGAGTGGAGCTATCTCTCCCCTACCCCAGATAAAAGGCAGTGGGGGCCCCAGCTATTGTGCAGAGTTGCTGGGCATGTGCGCCCTCCACCTGGCCAGTCCCCAGGTCCATGGAGAGCCTCACGGGTCCTGTTCCCCTGCCCATCTGCAGAAGGCTCACACGCTTGCAATGCCAGCCGCATTTGGATGTCTTTTGCCCTTTTTTCCCCTTGCAGCTGTTGGAACAAATACCAGTTCTTTTTGAAAGCAAGGAACAGTGTGGTCCTCAAAGTTCATAATTAGAAATCTCAGGGAAAAAAATCATTGTTGCTAAGTTGTACCATCAGGAGGCTGGAGGATCCTGAAAAAGGCTAATTCTATGTTTCCATTGTTCTTATGACCATGAAAACTAATTGAAGGATAAATACAATGGACTGGATGGCAGGCTTTTAGTGCGCTATCTGCATGTATGAAACTGTTCAGAAAATCTGCAGGGGCATGACCAAGTGTTCTATGAACTGCTCATGGTAGTTTTGTGAAATGCCCACTATGTGCTAGGGGCTGCTTTCTCTGCATTATTTCAAGCCATAACAATCCTATGTGGCAAAAACTAACACCAGTTTCCATAGGAAAAAACTAAGGCTAGTGGTTGGAAGACTGAATAATGTATGCCTAAGTCACATGGCCGATGCCCTGGCATGTCTAGATCTCGGTTCATTTAGTGAGTCTATCTGTGCACGTGCTCTCTCTGTCTCTTCCTGTCCAAATACATATTAGTATGGGTGCATATCACATATTCACATATGCATAATATAAGTGTATGCATTTTATTTTATTTTTTTTTGGTAGAGATTGAATCCAGAGTCATTCTGTCTCTGAGCTCCACCCCCAGCCCTTTTTATTTTTTTTATTTTGAGACTGTCTTCAAATCTGCGATCCTTCTGTCTCAGCCTTTTGAGTACTTGGATTATAGTTGTGCATCACCATGCCCATCTGCATTATAAATATAAATATCAGCTGGGCGTGGTGGCGTACGATTATAATCCCAGTACTCGGGAGACTGAGATAGGAGGATCGCAGGTTTGAGGCCAGCCTCAGCTACTTAGTGAGGCACTCCACAACTTAGTGAGACCCTGTTTCAAAATAATGAATAAAAATAGGACTGGGGGTATAACTCGGAGGTAGAATGCCCCTGGGTTCAATCCCTAGTACAGTAAAAAAAAAAAAAAAAACTATCTATACATGTGCATATGTTGGACCTTGTGGGTCCAGTCGTGGGGGTCCATGTGGGTCCCTGTGTCCAGCTAAGGGTCTGAGCCAGCTAGTCCCTCACTCTGGGTCCCAGCTGAGGAGGAGGTCAACGGTCAGTAAGTCAAAGGGAGAAGATACCAGAGTAGGCAGGGCCTGGTCTGGGAGCCCCACCAGAAGTGGCAGGTGTCCCTCACTGTCCATGCCCAGGTCCCGCTGCCAGGGGATCCCGAGGTGCTGTCCTCCTAGGATTCAGTCCACATTTCTCCTTTGGGCTACAATGACCAGTCTCAAGAGGATTGCAAAGAAGGATGGGATGCCCACTTGCCAATGGTCTTCTCAGGGGACGGGACCGAATGTGCATTGGGTTCCCTCAGTGCACATGCTCAGAATTCTAATACCATGTCACCACTAAATAGTTGGTTACATTAGACATTTCACAGTAAAATAGCAAAGTATCTCATTTGGGAGGATGTTGAGAAATCAGTGAAATGACTGACTAAGGAAGAATGGGAAGTATTCTAGACACCCCCCCACACCCCCAAATGCCTGGTCAGCATAGGTGACCTTTTACCAGTTGGCTATAAATTCTATGAGCCAGGATCTGGTAACTGACCTCCATGTTCCCAGACTCTTTTGGATCTCAATAAACAAATTTTGAGTAAACGACATTGACTAACTCTAATTTTTGTGAGCATGTGTGGGGGAAGGAAGGTAGCAAAGATTGAACCGAGAGACCCTCTACCTTTGCCTTTTTAATTAATTTTTTTTTTTTTAAGTTTTGAAACGGGGTCTTCCTAAGTTGCTGAAGATCTCGCTAAGTTGCTCAGGCTAGCCTTGAACCTGTGATTCTCCTGTCTTAGTCTCACAAGTAGTGGGGTTATAGGCATACACTACTATACTTGATCTAACTGAATTTTAATAAAATAGTCAACAATCCTAAATAATCGTGGGTGTTGAATTTTATTGATGAAATATTAGGTATTTCTCCTTTCTCTCTTCTGGAAACAACTCGTTTGCCAACCTCGTAACCTGGCGAGGGCCCTGCTTGGGAACTTCCCCCTAATCTGTGTCAATGACTTGGACTTTCTTTTGGCTCAGTTCTACAAAAGTAACAACTGTGAGAATTGGTGCTGATTTTTATTTTGGGCCCTGGAAAGAAACTCTGACTTTCCATTCAATTGCAGAAACGGAACAGGAATTCACTTTGGATGTTTCTAGCCTCGTGGTCTATTTTTAACCTATAATGTTCTCACCCCTGCAGACCCTCCAGGCCTTTCGGCATCTGAACATTCTGCTACAAATCTAGCTCCTGGAGACCTCCTCTCAAGAGTGATTGCTTTCCTTCCACAAGGAAGGTGGGAGTTTCTTCAGTCTTGGCATCTGTATTCCTTGTGAAAACAAAACAACAAAAGAGCAGCACTGTCCCTGTCAGCCCTGAGCTTCTGCTTAGAATATGAGCTTGGCGAGTCTTTGCCATACGTCCTTTGATATGTGAGATGTGATTACAGTCATTAAATCACAAGTGAAAACGTTCCCAAGTGTCCCTTAGGTATATACTAATAAGTACTCTGCTATGGTTTGGATAAATGTTCCCCAAAGGCCCGTGTGGAAGGCTTGCTCCCCAGCCTGTGCTGCTACTGGGAGGTGGTGGAACCTTTAGGAGCTGAGTCTAGCAAGAGAAGGCTGGGTCGCTGGGGGAATGACCCAGAAGGAGATATTGGGAGCCCAAACTTTCCTCTCTCTTGGCTCCCTGACCCTGACCAGGTGAACAAGCCAAGCACTCCTATCATGATGGTCTGTGCTACCAAAGCCTGGAGCAGCAGGGCAAACTCACCCTAGATTGTAAGCTCTGAAACAGTGAGCCAAGTAAACCTTTTCTTCCTTATAAAGTGATTTTCTCAGGTGTTTTATCATGGTAACAGGTGACTACACACACTCATTCTGTCACTTCTATCACTTATTACTGCCATAGATGATTGAGCCAGACAGAACTTACTGATTTTTTTTTTTTGTACTGGAGCATTCTACCTCCAAGCTATACCCTCAGCCCTATTTTTTTTTTCTTTATTTGGAAACAGGGTATCACTAAGTATGGAGTGTCTCACTAAGTAGCTGAGGCTGGCCCCAAACCCGGATCCTCTGGTCTCAGCCTTCCTAGTACTGGGATTACAAGCGTGCACCACCACACCCAGCTCAGAATTTACTGACTGATAAGCTAGGTAATGATATTTCGTCCAGGCCCCCCTCCTAAAAAATCTACCTCCTACCTCTGATTTGCTCCCAAGCCAGCTCACAGTTAGTTCATGGCACAGCCTTTCCCATGTTCACATACCAGTACTATAAATCGATAGGCAGGTCCTTCTTTCTGTATTCTACAAGAGGACTGCATTTGCTACCAGTAATTTTTAGCTGACTAAAAAAAAATCAGGATTGCCTGTAAGACTTGTAACAATGATTAGGCACAATCATGAACTGTGGTAAATGTTTGTGCTTTTATTTTACTCTCTATTTGAATATGCTAATATGAAGAGATGTTTGATTCCTCTAAACCAAAATTAATCATAAAGTACACATGCAGACATTGGGGGGGAGGGGGCACACACCAGGAGAAGCCAGAGAGGAGACAGGAGGCTATAAAGTGGCGGTAGACCCTCAGGCCTCCAGGGGGCAGGCAAGACTTTAATGGGCTTGGTGACTCCCAGTTGATACCATTTGCAGCAAAGCAGAAACACCCATTTCTCATGAGAAACACAAAACTTACAAGTCAAATGTCAAATTTCCTGATTTTTAAATGTTGTCATTAATTCTATGAGAAGAAACGTGGACGTGGATGGAAGCACACAGAATCCTGCCTGTGCCCGGAGCTTGGTCTGACTGAACCCATTGGCTGCAGCCTCCTGGCTGTGCTTCTAGGAACACCTGTCTCTGAAGTAAGTAGCAACACCTTGAGCACAACTGTTTATGTTCAGTTGTAAAATCTGCACTAAGGGGAAACATCGTGCAGGGTTCAGAAGGTTCCTATGAGTCCCCTGGGCAAAGGAATTACCAGCCTCCCCGTGGGTGCTGGGAAAAAAAAAACCACTTAAAATGTAATCATGCATTTAGGTTGTTGTTAATTAATAAGTGTGTGTGTGTGTGTGTGTGTGTGTGTGTGTATGTGTGTGTGTGTGTGTGTTGCTGGGGTTTGAACGCAGGGGCAGTATAGCTCTGAGCTACACTCCCCAGCCATTTTATTTTTTTTTTTTTAATTTGAAACAGGGTCTCAGTTGTGGAGGGCCTCACTTATTCACTGAGGCTGGCCTCAAACCTGTGATCTTCCTATCTCAGCCTCTCAAGTAAGAAGAAGTTGAGATATTTATACTTTTAAAAGTATATTTTATACTTTCAGAGCAGTTTTAGGTTCACAGAAAAAGTGTACAGAAAGCACAGAGTTTCCCCTAACAGCCTCTGTGCTACACGTGCACGCAGCCTCCTTCAGCGCTGACCCCCCCCCCGCCCCCCCCCCCCCCCGGCAGCATGGCACATGGGCAATGATGGATGGCCCTACATGGACTGGCTGTTGCCCAAAGCCCACAGATTGTCTGAGGATTCCCCCTTGGTGTTGCCGAGTGTACGGATTTAGACAAGTGTAAAACGACACATATCCACCGAAAGGTCCTCTGTGATCCACTTGTTCGTCCCTCCCTCCCTTCTCCCTGCCCCCTGATCTTTCTAATGACTTCATAGTTTCGCATTTTCCAGAATGCTGTGCAACTGGAATCATAAACTACAGAGCCTTTCCACCTTCTCTTACTCAGCACTTGTCTCCTCTTCATGGCTTGCTGTCTCGATGCTTTTAATCCTGGAGTGACACCCCATTGTTTGTAGGAACCTCTGTTTACTCATCCACTGAGCCACAGAAGGACATCCAGGCTGCTTCCAAGTTTGGGGTTACTGTGAATGAAGCTGCTATAAACATCTGTGTGCAAGTTTGTGTAGACATAAGTTTTTAATTCATTCGTGTAAATACTAAGGAGTGTAAGTGTTGGAGCATACGGTGAGAGTATATAGAGTCTGGTTAGCAACTGCCAACTGTCTCTGCAGTGGCTGCTGCACTTATACTCCCACAGAGAGTGAATGAGAGACACTTTTCCACATTCTCCCCACACTGGTGTCGACAGTGTTGGGATTTGGGGTGTGTGTGTGTGTGTGTGTGTGTGTGTGTGTGTGTGTATTGGTGGGGATTGAACCCAGGAGCATTCTACCTCCAAGTGATACCCCCATGTCTTTTTACTTTCAAACAGGGTCTTGCTAAGATGTCATGGCTGCCCTGAAACCTGCAATCCTCCTGTCTCCACCTCCCAAATACTGGAATTGCATGCCTATTTGGGACATTTTAATAGGTATATAGTGGTATCTCATTGTTGCTTTGATTTGTCATTTCCTGATGATATATAATGTTGACCATTTATCAAATAGTTATTTGCCATCTGTATATCTTCTTTGGCAAAATGCATATTTAGGATTTTTGCCTATTTTCTAGGCAGGTTATTTATTTTATTGTTAACTTTCAAGAGTTTATAGATAATAGTTCTTTATCAGTTATATATATTTTTTTGTACTGGAGGTGTTCTGCCTTCCAACTACACCCCCAACCCCCAGCCATTTTTATTTTGAAACACTGTTTACATTGTTTCACTAAATTGCTGAGGCTGGTTTGAACCTGCAATCCTCCTGTGTTAGCCTCCAAGTACTGGGATCACAGTATCCACCACCACACCCAGCTACATGTCTTTCACTTTGAGGGATAATTTTGCAGGGTATAGAATTCTAGGTTCTTGGGAATTTTTTTTCCTCTCTCTCCACACTTTTAAGTATTTTGCTTATTCTTGCTTGCATGGTTTATAAGGACAGGCTGGAGGCAATTTTTACCTTTTCTACAGGTCCCTTCTCTCTAGCTCAAATGTAGGGCCTCCCCCACCACCACCATCACACACACACACACACACACACACACACACACACACACACACACCAGTGTTTTCATTCCAGACTCTTCTACCTTTGATTTCCTGAGGTTTGAATATGGTATGCCTAGGTATAGGCTTTTTTGCCATTTACCTTGCTTGGAGTTTCCTAAGCTTTTTGCAGTTGTGCTCTGGTGTCCCACATTAATTAGGGGAAATTCAGTCATGATGCTTCTGTCTCTTTCTCTCTTCTCCTCATATCCCATTCCGTGTATGTTACATCTTTCACAGTCACACTGCACTTCTTGAATAGTCTGCTGTTTCCCCCCAGTCTATTTTTTCTCTTTGTTTTTCTGCTTTGGCAGTTTCTATTAAGATTGCCTCAAAGACATAGATCCCTTCTTCAGTCATGGGCAGCCCACAAATGAGCCTCCCAAAGGCATCTTGTATTTCTATTCCACGTTTATTTTTACCTCCTGCATCTTCTGGAATCTTAGATTTTCCATCTCTCTACCTACACTGTCACCAATCTTACATGTTCTGCATTTTCCATTAAAGCCTTTAGTATATTAATCATAGCTTTTTTAAAAATTCCTGATCTTGTAATTGCAACTTATCTCCCATTCTCATTCAGTCTCTCTCTCTTTGTGTATGTGAGTGTGTGTGTGTGTGTATGTGTGTGTGTGTGTGTGTGTGTGTGTGGTACTGGGGATTGAATCAAGGAGCATTCTGCCTCTGAGCTACACCACCAATCCTACTTTATTTTTTATTTTGAAACAGGGTTTCACTAAGTTGCTGAGGGCCTTACTTAGTTGCTGAGACTGGCCTTGAACCTGCAATCTTCCTGTCCAGCCTCTCAAATACTAGGATTACAGCTATGCATCACCATGCCGGGCTCCTTCAGTCTCTTGAAATTCTGTCTTTTGCCTCTCAGGATGCCTTGCAATGGTTTGTTGCAAGGCAGATGTGATGTGCTGGGTCAGAGGAGCTCCAGTGGAGCTGCCTTTTTAGTAATACTATAGTGGAAGCTTCACACCATCCTGTAATAGGTCCCCTTCCTCCCAGCTGGTAAGGGATAGAGTGGGGTGCAGCTGCATCCTTCCCTTTCTGAGCAAGGTTAGACTATGATAAGACCCAGCCGGAAGGCTTCCGGTAACCCTTGTCCTGCCAGAAATACAATAGAGTTTTCTTTCAGTGTTCCTTGGGAGGACCTGGGAGTGCCTCTGGTGGTGAAACTCACAGATTTGTCCCCACCACCCTTC
The DNA here is from genome assembly GCA_004027655.1 of Graphiurus murinus. Lineage (NCBI taxonomy): Eukaryota > Metazoa > Chordata > Mammalia > Rodentia > Gliridae > Graphiurus > Graphiurus murinus. Next base: position 37,882 of record PVLC010004476.1, read on the forward strand.
AGTGACGGGGTCCCCTGGAGTTTTGACTCTGAGAACTGTCCACACAGAACCAGGTTTTTCTGTTCGGGTACCAGGCCCTCGGAGGCTTTTCTGCTGTGGTGAGTTGTGTTTCCGCATTGACCTGTCCTGCCTCTGGCCAGGAGCTAAGCATGGTTGGCTTCAGTTTGCTCAGTGTTTTACCTGTTGGGCCAGAGTGCCCATCAGCCCTGCCTTTTAAAGCATCACATAACCCTCAACACCAGAGATAATGAAGCTTCCTAATGACAGAAGGGAAAAGGCTCTGCAGTTTTGTGTCAGCACATTGTCCCTGAAAAGGAAGCTGTCTCCTCTGTACTCTGCAAGACATGGATCTCAACACAAACTCAGATCAAATGACTGGACTCAGAGAGAGAAATAGAAAACATGAGAGCCAGCCACCAGGAGTGCCCCTGAACCCCAGCAGGGCCATGTGTGGGCAGTGACCCTTGCCTTACGGGATCACAGGACAAAATTCCAAGCAATAAAAGGACAAACCATTGAGAACTGTCTCCCTCTAACCCCTGCCACTACACACACACACACACACACACACACACACACACACACACACTGGTCCTCTTCCCCAGAAGGAACGTTGTGACCCATACTTTTATGTCTTAAAACGCATCCTTAGAAGAGCTGGTGAGTGCAGACATGTCTTTAAATGGAAATCTATTTCAGAAATGTGTGTTCTTATGGAATTTTAGGATTGGAAGGGACCTGCTTCAGTTACTCATTCATCGCCTTCCCAGGTACTTACCATTCCACTCCTGCGTCAAAATATTTCTAAAGATGGATAAACCTTTTCCACTCTAACATAAGCTCATTCCACTTTTAGAAAGCTCCAGCAGTTTATAAAAGATATGCATATTAAGATTGTGAAACCTGCTACTCTTGTTGTTGTTTGTTTGTTTTGTTTTGTTTCCTCATTAATCTTTTGCTTTGACTTCTGAGGCCTGAAACAGGTGTGCAAATGCTTCTTGTCTAAGATGAAACCTAAAATATCTGAAATTCCTGTATCTTCCCCTCCCCTTCCACTGGGGTGCATACTTTCAGTGAATTCAGCCTTTCTTTTAGGAAAAAAAAAAATTAACTCTTATTCAATATACTCAAAAATGTCTAAGAAGATAGCTCCTCATCAGAGGGGAAAAAACGTTTCCCATGTATTGCTAATAGAAAATGAACAAATTTCTATTACAAAAATCAATATAAATGTGAGATTTTTTTTTTGTACTGTTTACTTGTTTGGCATGAAATTGAGGCTTTATCCAACTTTTTTTTTTTTTTTTCCAAGCAGAAATTCTGGTTGTACTTGATCTAGTGCATTTTCCAGGTATGATGGACCAGAATTTGGGGTTCTGACCTCACTGTTCGGCTTGGTTAGACCGGGTCAGGAAGAGACCAGTAAAGCGCCTGGGCTCAAAGCTGGGCACCCACACCTGCCATGTGTCAGGCTCTCCAAACAACAGTGTCACCGTGCTACAATCTAAAGTGCAAGCTAACACTTGAGTGGTGGGAGGGTAGTGTCTGAGCAGAGATTAGCTGCTATCCTTCCTGCGGCCACCCAGCCTTGGCCTGGGCTTTGACCTGCATTAGTCTCTACAGACGCCAGCTACCCCCAGCCAGGCAGGGTCCATTCTGTGCAAGGCTCCTCCGTTCTCTCAAGAGGGAATCGTTTCTTCCAACCCAGTCATATGGTCTTTTTTTTTTTTTAATTTAATGAGTAAGATAGTTATCTATGTACTACGCATATCTGCCAAAAAGCAAAAAAAAAAAATCAACCTGAATGCGACTATATTAAAAGTTTATAGGAGAAACTCAATGTTCAGCAAAACCCAGGGATCCCAATTGGTTAGAACCCAGTCCAGTTTTGTGCTGTCTGAAAAGGAGCCACTACTTCCTCTAGTGACTGCTTCGAAAAACTGTTTCTTAGCTAGGAGTGAGGCACATACCTGTAGTCCCAGAATTTGGGAGGTTGAGATGGGAGGATGACAGATTAGAGGCCAGTCTTGGCAACTTAGCAAGACCGTCAGCAAATCCATGGGACTATGATTCAGTATTAAAAATAAAAAGGACAGGGGGTATAGCTTGGAGGTAAAAATGCCTCTGGGTTCAATCCCCAATACCAAACAAACAAACAAAAAGATTGAAAGACTGTTGCTTCCTAGAGGTTGCACAGAACTTTGAAGAATTCAGAACTCAGAAGTCCTTACACAAGTTCTTTAGGGGAACTCATAGTAAAAATTCATATGCAGTCTTAAAAATCAGTTGTAGCCTATATTGGTTTATGTTTTACCATATGAATACTATGACTTGTGCCACTGAATATATATATATAATATATATATGTGTATATATATATATATATATATATATATATATATATATATATATATATATTTCCTCCACAGAAACTCTGTGGCCCTTGTTTAGTAAACACAGGGGCTTCGTTGTACAGAGATTTCTCCTAAGACTCACTCCACCTTCATCTTAGGTTCCATTGTTGTGATTTGTCTTTCTTTGTTTTTTTCCCCTTTGTATTTGTGCTTCTTCATAAACATTTGAGCTCTCACCTGGAATATATGAAGGGAACCAAACACTTCTCAGTGTGTGTGTCTGTCCGGGGCCCTCCGAGTTTGTAAGGAATAAGGCTCACACTGAACCCCACAGTAAAAGCTACAGATTTCCTGGAGGAAGAGAGCCCTGTGCTGCAGGTGCCCTGGTAAACCTCACATGCTGGGTGCAAAGCTGAGCACACCTGCAACCAGGCCTGAAGGTCAGCAATGACTCTTGGGAGAAAAAGAGGAGATCTGGGGGTAAAACTGCCAGAGGGCATTTCTTCCTTAGGGGAAGGAATGGTGGGGTAGGCTGGACTGTACTGAAGGAATTTAGCTCAAGTTCCACAGGCTCAGGACACTTGGTGAACTTGCCTGGCTTTTCTCCTGCTTGGGTGTGGCCGGCTGGCACAGGTCAATGGGCCACCTAGCCCCTGTGACAGCACTTCAGCCGGGGTTTGTGGGAGGCCTTTATTCCAAGTGCTTCACTTTGACGCAGTAATCCATCTCTTCTACTTGCTTTTCGAGAACCCCTGCTGGTTCCTGGTGTATGAAAGGCTGAGAGCCAGGTCCCCTGGTAGTCCTGCAAGCACTCAACAAACATTGACTGCGGCCTTTCTCTGTGCCAGGAGCTGGTTGCCCTCCTTTTAGACGATTTCAAGGATGCTTCAGGGGCTCTGAAGGACCCTCAGACTTCAGCAGGCAACTTCAGACTTCTGGCCTCTTGCATGGTTGTGACGCCTGTCTCAGCAGCCAGGCCAGTCTCTGACCCCTGCTAGGATTGCAAGGCGGTGTGTGTGTGTGTGTGTGTGTGTGTGTGCTTCCCCAACCGTGCCACTACACTACCTGGACTCCAGGACTAGGCCAGTTTGTCCGGAGCTGGTACAAGTTTGGTGTAAATTGTAAATTGGAAGATGGGATCCTGGCACAGGCTAGTTCTAAGCCCGCCAGCCCTCCAAGCCACCGCAGAAGTCTGCGTGGCCCAAGTCCTGAAGCGCAGGGACCGCCCCACTCAGAGGCGAACTCGGGAGAACACGCCCCCCTCCCGCGCCAGCGGGGCAGCCACCACACGGTCGCCACTGCCTCGGGTTGCGCTGCCTTCACCTCGCGGCCAGCTCTCCCTTCCTCCGTCCCTCCCTCCCGCGTTCTCCTCGTCTGCTCCTCCCCATCCCTCCTACTCGGCTGGTCCCTCCTCCCGCCCGCCTCCCACGCCCCGGCCCGCGCGGCTGGACGTCTGGGCAGCCTCCGCCTCCAGCACGGTGTGCGCGCCCGCGGCTAGGGCGGCCCCAGCGAGCCCTCGCCCGACGACAGGCCACGCCGCTCTCCCGGCCCGCGCCCCCGCCTCGTCGCCGGACCTTGCCGGGTCCCGACTACCCCGAGATCGGAGCCTGCGCCCAGGGCAGCGATGCGTCTCTGCCGGACCGCGGGGGCCGTGCTGCTGGCGCTGCTGGCGGCGACCGTCCCGGAGAGCTGGGCGCTGGAGGAGAAGAGAGGTAAGGGCTGCCGCGCCCCCGGCCCTGGAGCCCTCCCGGCCCGCTTCCCCGGGACCCCGCAGCCCGCGCCCCTCCTTTCCTGCTTCCTGGAGGTCGGTGCGCTGCTGGCCGGGGCCGCGGGAGGAACTGGACGTTTCGTTTCTGACTGGGCGAGTCCGCGAGGCGGGAGGAAGGGAGGCGCGGGGACCGGTCGCGGGCGGGGTGCGGGACGGCCGGCAGCACCCAAGCCCCCCGCTGCCAACTTTCCCTCGGGCTCCGCAGCCTCCGGCTCGGCGCGGGGGTCGCGGGGGTCGCGGGGCGCGGGCTCTGGCACGTGCGTCCCAAGCTGTCAGCCCGAGCGGGCGCGGCGGGGCTGGGGGCACTGGCGCCGGGCGGGCGCGTCCACCGCGTTCTGCGACTTGGGAAAGCCCAAGGGCACCAGGGGATCTGTGTGTCCACTCCAGCGGACACTGGACACCCCTCTCTCCTGGGACCCCCGTGCACCCCAGCCGGGCCCTGCCAGCCGAGCCCGGCCCCGCCGGCGCACCCTGCCAGCCCTTGTCCCGGGAGGGCGGGCGGAGCTGCGGAGTGACCCAGGAGGCTGGCGAACTGGTCTCACCGACTACCTGCGGCGACCGGGAAGGCGCGGTGCGGGCGGCAGCCTCCAAGAGGACTGGGATGGATCCCCTCGGCTCTGGGGCGCAGACCCTAGACCCTTGCTCTGCGCGCGTCCCGCTGCCCGGCCAGGTTCCCCCAGGGGACCAGAGCTCCTTCTCCCCCCCTCCGCCGCTCCGGAGCTCCCAGCCCGGCACCCGCGTCCATGGCCGGAGTCTCAGGTGGCTGCTCCCCGGGGACTCCGAGGTTTGCCCCTGCCTGCAGCGCTTCGGGGCTTCTCTCTGCCTACCAAAGGATCTGAACCGAGCTGCGGGGCTGGCGGGACCGGTCGCCTGGACGCCTGGGTCCTTACTAGTAGCTCTGCAGGCTCGCGATTCCTCAGGCCCACCGGCCCTTGGTGTTTCAAAACCGGGATCGCAGCAAACTTTTCTCATTATCCTGAGATCTTTTTTTTTTCTCTCTTTTCTTTCCTTCCTCCCTTCCTTTTTTCTTTCTTTTCTCTCCTTCCTTCCTTCCTTCCTTCCTTCCTTCCTTCCTTCCTTCCTTCCTTCCTTCCTTCCCTCCCTCCCTCCCTCCCTCCTCCCTTCCCTTCCCTTCCCTTCCCTTCCCTTCCCTTCCCTTCCCTTTCCTTTCCTTCCTTTTCCTTTCCTTCTAGAATTTGATATCAGGCCAACCAAAATATTAAACTTAAATAATTAAAAAAAAAAAAAGAAAGAAAGGATTGATGCCCTTGATTTACGTGTGCCAAATGTCCAGACGGAACAAGAGCAAGTCTGGCTTCGTGACTGCTGACCATAAACCCACTTGACACAAGAAACATGCCTCAGAAGGTTTAATTGCACAATTTCAAAACCCAGCGGCCCAGGTTCCAAGAGTCAGGCCCGTACTTGCCGCTGATCTCATGGATATGGGGAGCTGGGGTTTGGTGCGGTGCCGGATCCTTGGAGGAGGGGTAACTGCTGCACAGGGCAGTCACCTGAGATTAAAATAAGAAAGAAAAGAACAATGTGTAGCTCCTACCAGCAGACATTCTGATGTGGGGGGGGAGGTGGGGGTGGGCAGTGCTTTTTCAGGTGACTATTGGGCAGCCAGGTCTGAGGATCTCTGGCATAGAGAGATTGGTGAAATTTCCAGGAAGATTACCTGCCAACGTAAAGAACTCTTTTGGAACATCTGGAGTTTTAACCATCTTGCAAAACAGAGGCAAAGGGAAAAGGCAGGGCGTCGGTCCAGTAATAAAGGGTTAGTTTTCACTGAGGGAGGCAGCGGCAAGCCCCTACCCCCTCCAGGTGGCCTGAGGGTACTCTGACATGGCAGTGCAGGGTCCTCTGAATCAGGTAGCATCTCTCTACTCTGCCACTGTTTTTAAGTTAAACTCTTCGATCCCCTGCAGAGCTTCAGCAATGGGCCTAGCACTTTGATCTTACTTTTGAACACTACTTTTAGTGGTTGGTGGATGTGCTTCTGGGAAAAATATAAAAAAACTACTGGATTTGCCTGTTTGTCCTGCATTCCCTTAAGCCAGACTGCTTCTGAACACAACAGGAGAGTAGTGGACAAATGCTATTCCATTGAAGTGAAATAAGGGGCAGATTGTTAAAAATATGAGATAAAATCTTTCTGCAAGTGGTTGTTAAAAGGATCTATTAATTTGTCAGTGTCATTCAAGAAGATTCACTGGTTTTAGTGAGGTTTTTGGTGGTGGTGGTTCTGTGATCTGGTGAGCTGAACACTGTCAAACACTGTTTTAACTGTCTTGTTAATCCTTACATCAAGTGTATGAGCTGAGGACTCTGTTTATGGGGAAACGGAGGCACAGAGAAGTAAAGTGATTTTCCCACAGCTGGTGAGAAGCAGAACCAAGCTCCCCTCAACCTCCAAACTCCACTGTCTCCTTTCAGCAGAAGCAGGCCAGGTGTGCAGCTGCTGGAGGAGGGAACAAGCCCATTAAGATGGGTCCCAGGTCTGAAGCTTTCAACAGATGCCTGCTTGTTCGGTGGTCTGCACTCCTGCCTGGGGCTCCTCAGGTGCTGCTCCGGCTGCCTTTCATGGGGGCAGCTCAGTCTCCAAATGAAAAAGAAAGTGCAGATTGCTGGAGAGGTGTTGAGCAAGCCCCTCACTCTTGCAAAACGGGGAAATAAAGGTGCAGCTCTGGGAGAGACCCTCTCTGCCTTCCCAGGAGAGCAGGAATTCTCCCCAAGGGAGCTGGTAGAGATGGGCATGTCCTGACGTTCTGATTCGGAAGGTCTTCATTACACTATAGAGAAGCAAAAGCAGGGATTGTAGTGGTGTCCAACGCAAAGAACCACTGCCTCCCTTCTCTCAAGAACTCAGGTCTGGCCCGGCAGCCAGAATCTCTGTTTTCTTCTTCTTCCAGCTCTAGGCGAAAGTGGACAAGTCACTTCAAAGCTTGAGCCCTCATTTCTGAATTCAGTGAATGTTTATTGAATGCACAGAATGTGCCAGACATTATAACCTAAAAAGGGGGTAGGCTTAATGGTCTCTGCCATGGCTTCCAAAGGAGTGTGGTTCTTGAAGCCACTAATTAAACAGTAAATTGCTTTCAAGCCCGAAGAGAAGTCTGACAGTGTGTCTGTAGCTGTGTGTCTGTCTACACTGGTGTAGCAGAGGCCAGCAGAAACTCCCCAGTACCTCTCCTAGACTTCCAAGAGTCACTTCTGGCTTCTTATATTGAGTTTCATAAATCTATAATTTTTAAAAAATGTATTGTGAAGTTCAAAGGAGCCAATTGCCAAAATCCATTGTACTGAATCATTTCGCTTGGTCCACGTGATAGCACCAACATGTTTTGAAATGTTTTTAGAGGTAGTGTCAGTAAAGATGAAGGATTCTGCCCTGTTTAAAAAGAAAATACCCCCCCCCCTTTGATCTAAGTTCCAGCATTGGCAGCTAGCATCCGAAAATTTTTTGACAAGAGTAACAAACTGATGTTAAAAGCCACTCATGGTTACGAGCCCTTAAGGGAAGAGAACCCTTCCTTCAGGGCTGTGGATCAGATCCTAAAATGGGGCATGGGATCAGAATGTAGAGGCTGTTCAGCCTGTCTAAGGACCCACGTACCAAATAATGTGGCTCTTACCATGTGGCTTGCCCTGAAAGTGGTGTGTGTGTGTGTGTGTGTGTGTGTGTGTGTGTGTGTGTGTGATGCAGTTGCCTAGAAAGTTCATAAAACCAGGTAGAATGGAAATTGGGGCCAGCCAGTGGTGGGGGTGTGTTTACTGAGCCCCACTAGAATCAGCCATTTTAATCTCTGAAGGCACTGAAGTACAGTATCAGGTGTCTGGCCCCCTTGCTTGACCATCTGTAAATTGCATATGCTTAGAGTGAATTTCACTGCTAGCAATGACAGCTTTAGGAAGCAGTATGTGGAAACTATAACGGGGATTGAATGTTCCCCTTTGCTCCAAGTTATATTCCATTCTGGTGGGTTCTCAGGGACAAATCGAGTCCATGCATCTTGTCTAACTGCATCCACAACTTCTCAGTAACAAGTGGCTGGAATTGCAATTTAGAGAACTAAGAGAACACCTTCCACATAGCCCTAAATATACCCACAGTCACACTGCTGCAAGTCCACCAGCACGTATGGCCTGATTTAGTATAAATGATTATATACATTAACCACCATTCTTTTTGTACTTTGAGTATAAAAACAAATACTGGTACCTGTTACTACATAGTCATTTGTTTGCAGTTTTGCCTTTATGCTTGATCCATGATGAGCAATTTGCACTGTTCTGTCCATACTCTGAGATGGAAGAATGAATCAAAGTAGGTCCTTGCCCATAAGTATCTGGAAGTCAGTTAGAAGAAGAGAGCGTTGATCGGCATACCACAGTACCCACAAGCACGGGATAATTCTGTGGAGGATGAAGTCTGTCTTTCAAGATTAATCTTTGCTTTTAATTCCATCTGGAGAAGCAACCAAGAATAGCCCCACGTGGAGGGGAGCACACATTCGAGCCGTCAAAGAGCTATTTGGTTATAGGGTTATTTCCCTGGAGAGTGGGCTATGGGAGGCATTCTAAGGGAAGCCCCAGTTGAGGCAGAGTTCTTGAGAGTTCTGCGATTGAACAGGAAGGAGAGAAGGGATCAATAGTGAGACTTTGCACAGTTCAGAGCAAGCTCTGTCAACTTCCTGTGGCTTTGGATCTCGTCTTGTGTGAAGGAAGACTCACGGGTCTTAGAAAGAAGGCTCTAGCAGCTGAGTGGGGAGTGGGCTATGGTGGAAATGGAGAGTAAGGGCTGCTACAGGCAGAGGAAGCAGCCAGGAGGATTCAGGGTGCATCTGGAGCCAGAACTGATTAATAATGCAAGGTACAAACGACAAGAAACAGGGAATCCCAGGCAGGAGGACACACAGATTTCTGGCTCAAAGGCTAGGTCGATGCCCAATCCATGTTCAGAGGCTGGGAAGCTGGGGAGACTGCTGGAGAGGAGAAAGAAGGGAAGATGGGTTCCCCTTGCAGGTGTGTAGGGTTGGAGATGCTGAGCTGGAAATATCCAGGAGGCAGTCAGCTATGTATGTCAGGAGCCCAAGAGAGCTGGGCAGCCAAGAATCCCCATTCTATTAGCTTCTTCCATTGCAGTTACCCTTTGTAGTCATAGAAGCGCCTGGCCCCGTGATATCCTCCTGTCTCAGCTGTCAGCATCAATGTGCAGCCTTGCTGGGGTTCTGGATTCCCAGCATCTTTCTGGACTAGGCTGCTATAGTTAGCTACCTGATTAGCTGCAGTTATCAGTAACTGATGAATAATCTGTTGTGCATGTGAGCCTACTGGAAACTGTCCCATTTGTAGATGGCTGCACATCCTTAGCCGAGGTTCCTCTGACTCATTTAAGTCAGCCTCGGATTACTTGGGTTAGCACATCAGTGACCGAACCAAGAAGAGTGGATAATGATTTTTTTCTTTTCCTTTTTAAGAAATAGCTTTTGAACCCTGACTGTTCCTTATAATCACCTGAGGAACTGCTGAAAAGGGAAATGGACTTACTGCACCCCACCTCAGCTGAATCAGAATTTCTGGGGATGGAGCCTGGCACATGCACTTCTCAAAGCTCCCTGGATGGCTAATGACAGAGTGCTGTCTGTGGCTTGTAACAGAAGAGATTTTGTCTTTGTTCCAAGACTCTGATTTCATATGCCTCTCAGGAGCTTCATCAAGATGTAGGAGCAGAAGCTGGGCAGGTGGCGCACACTTGTAATCCCAATACTTAGGAGGCTGAGACAGGAGGATTGCAGGTTTGTGGCCAGCCTCAGCTACTTAGTGAGGCCCTCTGCAACTTAGTAAGTGCCTCTCTCAAAATGAAAAATAAAATAGGGCTGGAGGTATAGCTTGGGGGTAGAATGCTCCTGTGTTCAATCCCCCCCCCCAAAAAAAATAGAGAAAAAAGAAAAGATGTAGGAGCAGTTTTGTTATTTCATTAGTAAATGAATTAGTCCATTAAAGTCTACTAAGTCTACTGCAGTGGTTCTCTGAGTAAGGAGCCAGGGCAAGGTAGCAGCCCCCAGGAACCCTATACCACGGACATTATCGGACTCCACCCTAGATATGATCCTGTGCCTGGATCCCAAGTTCTCTGACTAGGAGCCCTGGGGAGACACCCATGCACACTAGGGTTTGAGAACCTCTTATCACCTGTATCACCTCTCACGCCAGGGTCTGGGTATGCAAGAGGAATAGGAGAAGTAGGCTTGTCCTCAAAGGGCTTACCTTTTGGAGTGGCTGAGCGGGGAGACATGGATAATTTGCTGGAACACAGTATTTGTAACAGATAGGCTTCAGCATTTCCGTGGAGGCTCACAAAAGAGAACTGATCTGAGATAGTAGCAGTTTCTCAAATAGAGAGCAAGCCAGGCATGGTGGTGCATGCTTGTAATCCTAGTACTTGGGAGGCTGAGACAGGAAAATCACAGCTTCGCGACCAGCCTCAGCTACTTAGTGAGGCCCTGTTTCAAAATAAAGAATATAAAATAGGGCTGGAGGTGTAGCTCAGAGGTAGAATGCCCCTAGGTTTAATCCCAGTACCAAAAGAATAAAGAGAGAGAGAGAGAGAGAGAGAGAGAGAGAGAGAGAGAGAGAGAGAGAGAGTGTTTAGTAGAGACTGATTGAGAGAGGATTTTGCCCAACCTCAGGCAACAGGAAGAGAATGGAGAAATGCTTGTAGGACTGAGCTCCTTGGCCAAGCTCTACATTTCTTGTTATTTGTATAAATGTGAGTGTCTCATCTAACCCTTCCCCAATGTGTGCATGTATGCCTTTACCAGCTTGTACCTAACAAAGAAGTATGATTTCAATGCACCAATTAAAAAATTAAATAAATAAGTGTGACTGTCTTATTATCACTGATGCTAAGGTTTTAGACTTTCCTAAATGACCATGAGGAAATTTACAGTGTCAAAAGTAAAGTACCCAAGAGGGGATACAGTTTACGCTTAAAAATTAAAATGGAGCCAGAAGTGGTGGTGCACGCTTGTAATTCCAGTACTTTGGGAGGCTGAGACAGGAGGATTGCTGATTCAAGGACAGCCTCAGCTACATAGTGAGGCCCTCTGCAACTTTCCAAGACCCTGTTTCAAAAATAAAGAATAAAACATGGGGCTAAGAGAGTAGCTTGAAGATAGAATGCCCCTGGGTTCAATTCCCAGTACCGAAAAAAGAAAAAAAAATTAAAATGGTTGTGTGGGTGTGGTGGTACATAGACCTATAATCTCAGTATTTGAGAGACTGAGACAGGAGGATCACAAGTTGGAGGCCAGCCTCATCAATTTAGCATGACCCTCAGCAACTTAGGAAGAGCCTGTTTTCAAATAAGAAATAAAAAGAGCTGGGGCTGTAGCTTGGAGGTAGAAGATTCCTGGGTTCAGTCACCAGTACCATGTAAAAAAAAAAAAAAAGAGGAAAAAGGAAATGTTAAAATGATTAGTTTTCAAATGAAGAAATGAACTAGAGTCTGGATTATTCTAGTTGATGGCATTTTCAACCTTCTCTCCCCAAGCACATTATTCTTTCCTTAAATTTGTTGTAAATGACCAAAATAAGTCCTGCTATCCTTTAGGTAACTCTGGCTACAGAAAGCAAAGGGAGAAAGGAAATAAGAGCAGGCCTGATTGTAGACCCCGCAGATATGCCCTGAATTGCACTCAACTCAGAAGAGAGGTCTCTAAAGTTAACTGAGCTACTGCCCCTTGTGAATCAGAAGACACTTCTCGTTCCCGAGTCAAGGGTGTTGGAAACTGCACAGATATGCCTGTTTATTTGCAGAGATGGTTTAGAACCAGGTGGATTCACAACCAGGACAAGATAAAGTGTGTCTGTGGGTGTTTCCCTGTGGACTTGTGCCTGCGTGCCTCCGCTTGTGTAAGAGGAGGTGGAGCAACTCCATTCCATCAGGGACCACTGCTTACGTTGCAGATGTTTTAAGAGCATCCAGGATGGACTTTGTTTTCAAAGCAGAAATGTGATACTGGGTGTTCAAAGACCCCACAGGCCTGCAACAGGGTTTGTCAGTGATTGTTTAGCAGTTGTATTATGATCATTTTCTAAGTTCATTAACTCCAGGTTTTGTATAAAATCGATGCATTACCTGTATTCTCTTCAGTAGAACAAAGTGATATTTGGATATGAAAAGTGATATTTGGATATGAAAAGCTGTGCTTGTTTTAGTTTCTTTGCCTGAACTCATGAACTGTTCATTATTTTAGTCGTTTTAGTGTCTCCAATAAAACCAGATCATTTATTGAGTTTGCTCAGGTCCTTAAGAACAGGTGAGTGCGTCCTGAGAATTTCTAATCATGATATCTAGGAGTTCAGGGAGTTTCTCAGAAAGATTTTTTTAAATGTCAAAAACCTGGTTTTCCTTATTTGTCAGCAAACATTGGATACTTAAAAGCTGTGGGGAGATTTAATTACAACACATTTTCTTCATTCTCACAATCATCTCCAGGATCTTTCTCATATACTGTTAGCCATTGTATATGCTTGAAATTGTGCTAAGCATGATAAATTAGATGAACTACCTTAAGTTTGTTCTGGAACTAACCTGTAAGATCGAAGGACTCCAACTAGATTTTTAAATTTAGGTATATTTAAAATATTAGAAATCTAAATAGTGATCTTTTTCGTAGAGCCCCTAATTTTATCCACTTTTGGTTAAGTTCGAATGAATGGCAGAAGGACCTGAGATGGTCCTTGGAAAATAATTGTATAGCCTTTGGCTTTAAGGTGACTGTACTGGTGTGTAGGGCTTTTTAATCACTTAATCATTGGTTGTATTTCAGAGCTTTCTCTTGGCTTTGATTTGCTGTAAAATTAAAAGAGAATCAGAAACCTATCCTCATAGTTACTTCTTGATTTCTTCAACTCTGCTAACATTTCCTGATGAAATTCCAATGTAATAGACTCCATGCACAGAACATTTTGATGAGTGAGAACAAGGTATTGCCTTAATTTTTTTCTTTCTTCCTTCATTTTCTTCCCTCAGCCTACCCAACCCCCTCTGTATTATCTCCTCTTTCATTCTCTTTTCCTTCTTTCTTTCTATATCTTTCTTTCTCTTTTTTGCAAGCTGTTATCAATTAACCTTTGCAGAGAAAAAAATGTTTCAACAAATGACGACAAATGAAAAATTTTGACAAAATGGCTCTAAAAATATAACTTGGAAGGTTAGCATCAGAGGCATTTAGTTTCATGATAATTTTTCATACGAGTGTGCATCATACAGGAATCTTGTTCCTTGAAAGGCGGTATTGCTAAAGGAGTTTCTTCTTAGCCCATGGCTTGATGTATTTTTTTTCCTGTTATTTGTTGTTAGTTATAATGGGAAGAGAAAACAGGCTAGAATCTACCCTCCCAGTTTCAGTTTCCACCAAATCACTAAACTAGATTATTCCAAGCCTCCTTCTAGCTGAAAGCATTTATGAAATTAAAAGCAAATCTAAATGGCGTAAGATATGTATTTAAACATGTCAATAATAAGTGTGTTGTCCCTGTAATTTAGATGCTAAAATGTTGATGTCATAATAATAATGACACCTTGCATTTGTACGGCACTCTACAGTTTACACAATGCCTTAATGTCCATCTCTTGAGCCTCCTAACAACCCCACAGGATCAAGATAACTATGCACATTCAAAACTGAGGGACCCAAGCTCAAAGTGACTCTGCAGTTTGCCTGCGATCACCAGGCTGGTCAGCATTTGGGTGCTGGGTGCTGGGTACTTTTCCTGCCACTTAGCACTGTCTCTCAGCACCCCTCCAGATGGTCCTGAGTTCTCCCTAGGCCGCCATTGAGATTTCACTGGGCTTTTAGAGATGGATGTCTCCTGGCACGTGTAGTTCTATTTGTTAATAAAACAGACAACACAAAGTTTTCCTACAATTCCTGTGACACTTCTATGATTTATGCTTCGTGCCTCTCCCAACGTCCCTGTATTTTCTGTCAACTTTTGCTCTGTTCTGATTTCTTTTCCACTTTTCCTCTTGTTATGAGGTATTTTTTTTTTAAGCACACAGTCTCACATATGCGTTTTCAGTGTTCATTTTGTACCACATAGGGCAGTGCACTTGTGAGCCCTGCAAACATTTACTTTAGAAATTAGAAGAGTGACTTTTAATGTTGCATCACAAGCCTCTTTAAATTGGACAGACCTAAAAATACTCGCAGAAAAAAAAAAATTAGGGGAGAAAGCAGCTTGATTTAGCAGTTGGGCCAGTTAGGAATACCTGAGGCAATTTGTGGCAATTCAGTTGCACAGGTCGGCGAGAGTCACTTCTCTGATTTCAGTGGAAGTGCACACACTAAGCTAATGAGGGTGAGAAACAGTCCTATGAAAAGAGAAACTTAGCCAATAGTGCGGTCCTCCAGGATCCTGGTGTTTCCTTCATCCTGTCCTTTATCAGGAGTATTCTGGCTGTGGCCATGACGCATGGAAGCATTGACTTTTCAAGAGAAGTTGTTACAAAGTCAAAGGCTCGCCTCTGAGGAGCTTTGCTGGTTGAATGGATGGAATGTGGAATGTGACATGTGCGTAGATCTCATTGATGTTGACGCACCTTTCCTGAAAGAAATTTCAAAATGCCTGCCATTTTCCTTCCCCAGGAAGGACATTTTTGTTGTTGTTTCTTATTCCCAGCATAGTGGAAGCTATTCGGTACTCCAGCAGAAGCTTTCCCAAAGCACATTCACGTTTCATGAGTAGTAGTAGTCTTTTTCAGTGTGGTACTGGAGATAGAACCCAGGGGCAGTCTACCTCAGAGCTATACTCTTAGCCCTGTTTTATTTTTCATCTTGAAATAGGGTCTCACTAAATTGCTGAGGGTCTCACTAAGTTGCTGAGGCTTGCCTCGAGTCTGCAATCCTTCTGTCTCAGTCTCTCAAGTACTGTGATTACAGGCTTGTGCCACCACGCCTGGCTCTATTTCATGATTTTTAAAGTGAGATAGAAAGAAGTCCTGTGTCTCAGCTGAGTAATTGCTCCTTGGTTGTTATCTATGTGCAGGAGGTGTAGGCCATATCACTAGAAGAACTAATGGATTTTTCAAGCCTGAGATGACACATCTCTTGAATAAGTAAATCCTTCCAGTGAGCAAGCAGCTAATGTATGGATTTCAGGGTGTCATTAGTAATTGGGCCTCCTGGTCTTGCAAAAGTTACTTGGGCAAAAGCTATGCCATTTCACCTTCCATCAACAAACATCTACCTAGCCAATAGAGAACAGATAGTTAAGCAATTTGGTGAAGTGGGAGGGCATCGGTTAGATGAGTTACTCAGTTTTATCCTTCATTTTCTGCCGTTAGAGATGTTTTCCCATTTAAATGCAAACCTAGTGAGGTGCCCGATTTTGAGGAGAGGCAACTGAACAAGGAAGGCCTAGATAGGCAGAAGACGGGGCAGTGACCTGCATCCTTCTCTTCTGCCATCATTTGTTCTTAAATCTTGGCTAGAAAAGCAAGGCTTTTACATTTGTTGGGCAATGGCCACTAAGTATTTAGAATGTTGCTCAGTTGCAAAAACAAGGCGTTCAAATGATAACCAGAGAAATAAGTACTCATGAATTCGAGGCCTGAACAATGTCAGCACAGCCAGAAAGTAGGATGTCAGACAGGGAGTGTAGCCATAGTTCATTCTGTTCTTGCAGTTTTGAAGTGTATGTGTGTGTGTGTTTCTTTTTCTCTTGGAGAGGGGAAAAACAGGGTTTCTTGGATCTCACTTTGAGAAGTGGTTTCAGGAAACTGGGCATGGTGGCACAAATGCTTTTCCTTCCAGTACTTGGGAGGCTGAGACAAGAGGATGGCAGAGTTGAGGTCAGACTCAGCAAATAATGAGACTCCCATCAACCTAGCGAGACTGTGTTTCAAAATAAAAATAAAGTCGGGCTGGGGGTGTAACTTCAAGGTAGCATGCCCCTGAGTTCAAATCCCTAGTACCACGAAAAAAAAAAGAGGTTGCAGGATGTCCTCTGGTGACAAGGGAAGAGATAGAATTGGGCGGAGCCACCAGTGAGATTGACAGGCAATGGCAGTAAGTCCAGGTGTGCTGGATGTGAGTCTGTGGCCTGCTAGGAGTCGGACAGGCTTGGTGACTTCTGAGCAGTGCTTACAAGGTTGCTTTCTAATTAAAAGAGAAGCTCTAGTTACCACAGAAGGTGATAAGAGGAGTGGCCATCTCATGGTAGTCACATGCCCTGCTTATAAGTTGTTCTGCCAAACCAAGGCAGGCCCCGGCTGAGTATAGAATCCTCTTAAAGTAACAGATAATAATTAACTCCCAGTTAGTTGAAAGTGAGACATCAAATGTGCCCACTTAGTAGCACCATCCGTGGAGATATGGAGAGGGATTAGCCATGAGTCTGTTGCTGTCTGAGGAAGCAGCTAATCCTAGCAGGGTGTCATGGGGTGACATGAGCTCTGTGGAGCACAGGTGTCTGGAGAGGATTTCCTTCTAAAGGGCCGTCCCTGTTCCTGGACCAGAGCACCACCTGCACACAATTCTATGGAGACCGGAGATGTCCCCCAGGCAGGGAGCAGAGCTCCTGGTCCTGAGGTTTGAGGGAACGTAAGTAACCAGGAGACCCTCACAGGTGGGCACAGCCACCTCCAGAGGGTGGCTCTCCTCCTGGCTGTCAGAGCTGGCGACTATGCCGTCCCCCTGATCGTCCTGTTGTCTTGTGGTCTTCCTCACTCTTACTATTATTAATTTGCAGCAGATGCGTCTAGCCATTGATCCTTTACGGACTCCTGCAGGTTGGCATAGAGCTCATTCACTTAAAGCATCTGTGTTCCCTTGTACTTTTTCTGGCCACAAAGCAGAACATATTTGTCCTTTGGTAAAAATGGAGAGAGCCTATAGGGATTTCTTGTTTCTGAGAAGGAAAGGGGACCCTGGGGACACTTTCTTAGCCAGGAATTCGCTAGGTTTGTGGGGCAAAGAGGTCTCAACACATGTGAGGAGCCCACTTACAAAGAGAAGGATCGGGAGGTTCCTGTCCACGCCATTTCGCCCTGTGGGGAGGCGGTGTACCGTGGCGGGAGGGAGCCTGTGGCAAGGGCGTGAAACTCCTCACTCCTGCCCAGAAAGCAACAAGAAGAGCGGAAGAGACCTGGGTCCCACAGTCCTTTTTTGGGTCTCTCCCTGACAACCATAAACTCCTGAACAGTACTCCGTCTCCCAGTAGAACCACACAGGGATCAAGCCTTTAACATGGGGTTTGGGGGGACACTGGACATCTGAGCTCTCGTGGACTGAGACACTCCACGCCACTCCAGGGAAGTCTGGGTCCACCCTTAGCTTCACGAGAGGAAGGCCCATGGGTGCTATGGGAACTATCGAAACCTTCCAGTTTGCAAAGGTGACGGACTGGTGACGAATTAGCTCATGCTAGAGGCTCGCTCTTTCCTACCAGCAGCATATAAAAGTTATTTTTAAAGTTCTTTTAAATCTGTGAGTCAAAATAGACTGCTTTGCCTCAAGAAACGCCCAGAACAGGAAAGCTCACAGTTCAAAGCCGATCATTTATCTTGTAGACATTGCTAGCAGAGTAGTTCCTTTAAACAGTGAGAGGATTTATTAGATATGTGAGTTGCCAGTGGGTGGAAGGATGCTCTGACTTTTGTGCTGGTCTTCACCATCGTGAGATTCTTGCAAGTCCTAACAGCAGAGCTGGGGGTGTCACATTCTCGGTAGCATTCCCTCCATTTGAAAAACTGGATGTCACTCAGGGAAGTGATGGTTGAGACTAACATGTCAGCCCTAGTGGCCAAATGTATGTTTTCTTTGACTGCTAGGTTTACAATAAGCATTTTCCTGTAAAGTATTAGGAAAGGAGGAAACAAAAAAATGTGTGATTAAGAACGAATGATGAAGTTAACCTTTGTATATTCCCTCAATAGTGTTTGTAAGCATGAAGTTACTTACTTTCAAACCACACATTATTTGTTTGGACTTAATGATTTTATTTATTTATCTACTTATTTATTTATTTTATTTTTTAATTTAGTATAGATATTAAGAAGTTTGTTATTGTTGTAGGTCTTAGAAAATCATGATTAAAAACAAGACAGATCACCTTATATAAATATGAATATGGCTTATTGGGATAGCCAATTTTTATTTCCAAAGAATTACAGATTCATAGGAAATTACAAAAAAAAATCTACAGGGAGGTTCTGTGTACTTTTCTTCCAACTTCTGCAGCATCTTAGAAGCAAAGTTTTGTATATTTAGTTTAACATCTTTATTTATTGTTAACCCAGGCCAAAAGTTCACTGTTTTAATTAGCTAGTGTGTGATAGTATAGAGATCATAGCCTTTCACAATACCATTGGAAGTGTTTTATTTTTAAGTGAAGGTTTTTTGTCTTTAGTGTTT
This sequence comes from Graphiurus murinus, assembly GCA_004027655.1. Classification (NCBI taxonomy): domain Eukaryota; kingdom Metazoa; phylum Chordata; class Mammalia; order Rodentia; family Gliridae; genus Graphiurus; species Graphiurus murinus. Next base: position 56,433 of record PVLC010004476.1, read on the forward strand.
TGAAGCCATGAAGGAATGGGAGGGAATGAATGATAGGGACAGAGTAAGGATATATATAGAGAAAAGGAGGTAGATTGGTTAATTGGACAAATAGTTATCCTTTTGAAGTTTTTTGATTGATTTACACATGTTAAAACTGTATTCTCTCCAAATCAGAAGTGTTAAGTTTCTGAGTATATGTAATATTCCATTCAGACTGTATTTATTGATCTATTTGGTCACTTTCCTTCTTCATTTTTAGTATAGGTGCCTTAGAAGAGGGGCTTTGGAAAGCTGGTGACATCATGTTTCTTGATTTAGGTACTGTTTACACAGATGTCTTCGTTAGTTGAAACGTTCTTGGGACGGCATACTTCTGACGTTGACGTGCACACTTTCTGTGGTATGTTACACTGTAATAGCTGTCCTTGTGCTCACAGTGATCTGGTGGAGAAGATGGAAAGCCTGCAGGGAAAGCCAGAATCTTGTTAGAAAATTAAGAATCTTAGTAAGTATTGGACTTCAGAGTCAAGGCAATGGTCTGTTCTTTCTTTCAATGTAAGTTGCTAAAAGATCTCTTATAGTGACCCTCCTGTTATTATTCCTGCTACTTACTCCTAGTTAACTATAATTCATCTTAAAATAGGGTTTGAAATAAGGTAATAACAGAGGAACATACTCCTGTCCCTTTACATGGACTGTACATATGCCTTTCTAGGAAAACCTCTTCTTTTAACAGGTAGGAAGCAACTGCAGGAGCCTAGAAGCAAGACTGTGCCACGTAGGGTAACCACAGCTTTGATTCTCCCCGCCAGCAACAGGCATGGGGAGTCACAGGCAAAAGGGAGGAGAATATCAGTTCCAGAGTGAGATTTTGGTAAATGCATAATGGGTGGATTAGGCTTTTAGAATTGACTTTGCTTATTGCTATTATCATTTCAGATCTGGTTTGAAATAGTACAGTGTAATATTTAAAAGTACTCTTCTAGCTGTTTTTCTTGCTCTGCATGTTGCCCAGTTACTTAATAACCAGAGAGAGACTTTATTTCTGTTTTCCAGAGTCTACTTAGTTTTTGAACCACTGTGTTTTTGTGACAACATGCTTTTCCCAGAAAATCTCAGGTTAACATTAAATAGGCACTGGATGTTTATCTGATCTTGTTTATAGGGCTTGAGAAATTTTTAACCTTTGTATATACTTCATGCTATTAACTAGGTGAGAGGTCATTGGAACATTTAAGATTCTACACCAAAAACTCTCAGGTGAAGGCTGCTGCATCTGTATCAGAAGATGTTATTCATTAAGGAACAAAGTCAGCCACAGGAGAAACAACATGTGCAGTCCTGTGGAAATTCCTATATATACAGGGATAGAAACTCAGAGGACCTGGCAGCCTCTCCTCGGGGGAGGACTCTTGGTAAATTCAATCTGCGTCTCCATTATGAGTAAGTGTTGTGACTCTCCATACGTGGTGCCAGCCAACATTGTAGTACCTAGAAGAACAATCTAGTCCAAGGGTGTATGTAGCCCGTCTGAAGGTGTGTGGGTGTGATGAGGACTTCTTATTTTGCTTCACATAACTCACCTTTGAAGTACATGGACTTAAAAGTATTTTTAAGGAAGTGGCAGTTGGGATACAACTGAGTTACAGCCAAGGAAAAGTGAACTTTTCTTCATGCATTCATAATTAGACCTCTTCAGAGAGAAAATTCTAAGTGTTTTCTGGAGTATTCACATCACCCCCACAACTCAGGGATGCAGAATCTATTTTTTTTATTCTTTAATTAAAATTTGTAGAAATTGACAGGCAGATCAGAGTAATAGATGACCTCCAAGATCCCCTTAGTATTTAGAAGAAAACTAATTATTCTTGCATAGAGTATAATAAAATGGTTGTAAGGGCATGGTAAGAGGTTGTAACCAAGACAGCCCTTAAATATTACACCAGAGAAAAATGTTTGACTTTGATTAACTTGGAAATGATTATTAATGGTGCCTTGAGACATGTAATGAGGGGTGAGCTTGCCACACGACGAGCCGTAAAAGCCACACACCTGTGGGGCTGCATCAGTGACAGGAGACAGGTGTCACCTCCTGTCCGCCTTCCCTTTGGATCTGCTTGGAGTCTACTAGTGGTGAGGACCGCAGGCTGCGCCCAGGAGTGCTCAGGAAGACAGATTGGGCTTCAAGGATGAGGAAGACAAAGTCCAGTTACTTCTGTGGTTCACCTCCTGTTCGTTCTGTGCTTTCTCCAGTCAGTACAGGAAAACCAGATTTCTTGTTTCCTCTATTTTCATGTGCAGTGGACATGAGTGAAAGTCTTCCTTTCAAAGGGAGAACTGCAAATTTAGCTCATAAACTAGATGGTTTTTTTTCTTGAATTATCAAACCAGAAGCTATAAGATATAGGGGATCCAAAGAAATCTCTAAATAAAATGATAGCAAGTCAAAGTTTTCTGTCATATATAAGGACAGACATGGGTACTGTCTTGAGGTTGGACAAACAAACTTACCAAATGGTTCTTTCTCATTTTTGATTCTGGAAATGGAAATTAGACTGGCAAGAGGCTTCCTGGAGAAGCAACCACTGTCTGTGGCTTTCTTGCTTTCTTTTTGTCCTTTTAAACACAGAGCATCACTCTGAAGTGGGTTAAGTTTTGTGATACACTGGCCTCCGGTCAGCTTTCTGTATCAAATGCCTGAGATAATCAGTTTCCAAAGACAAAAGGTTTGAGGCTCACAGTTGTGGAGGGTTCAGATTGTGACCCATTGCCCCAGTGGCTTTGGACCTTGGCAGTCACATCACCATGGAGGGGATAGTGTTGCCAGGAAGTGACAGCCAGGAAGAGGGGTTGGGTTGCCAGGGTCTCTTTTAAGGTTCCTCCGGAGGACTCTGCCTCCAACAGCACCAGGCTGAGACCCTTAAGATCCAGTCACCACAGGCATCCTGTACAGCCACAAAGCAGGCCTCTGCTAGTGTTTCTCTTACCTTTTTAAAACTTAACAGCACCTATCCACACATTGCCACTTGATCCCTGGGCATATCCTAGACACTGCCCTCCCTCAGAATTAGGACTGAAAATAGAACAAGGACTTAAATTGTAATATGGGCTTAGAAATTTCTGGAATATAGAAGCCTGGGCCAGTGGGAACTGTTCTCACCTGGGAACAGTCCCCGTCCCCCTCCCAGAAGACGTGTGGCAATGTCTGAAGAAATTTTGCTGTCGCACTAGGGCATGTTACTGGCCCTAGTGGAGCGAGAAGCAGGAAGCTAGGAGACATTCTTTAACGCAGCAGACAGACCTCACCCTGCAATGACCCAGCCCCGAATGGCAAGGCGAGGAGGGCGGAAGCCCTGTTGTGCTAAGCCAGCCACATCCTTCTCTCCCTCAACACCCGCCTTCTCTAATGTCAGGACAGAGTGTGCTCCTTCGTCTCAGCCTCGCTCCTGTGCATGTGGGAGGGTATTCTCTCTCCAGGCTCACATGCCCAGAATAAGACAGCCAGCTTGGGGAAGCATTCCCGGCCAGGTGCACCACGCCAGCATCCCCTCACCTGGACTAGCACTCAGCCTGGAAGCTCCCCAGACCCTCCTGTACACTAGCTGCAAGGGCATCAGAAGGCCCTGGCTTTAGGAAATGGCCTCTCCACCCCTATAGAAACCGTCTAAGCTAAAGTAAAACATGCTCTTCTTTTTCCTTCTTCTTTCTGCCTTCCTGGCAATGCAGGTGCACCATTAGGTAAAAAAAAGAAAAAGAAAAAGAAAAAAAAAAAAAAAAAACTTTTACTACACCACTGCCTCAGATCCAGAAGAAAAACCAGCCAGTTCTGGCCTGGCTTCATCGTGGAGAGAAGGCAGCTGTTCCTTCTGAAATAGTCTGTCCTGTGGTAGCAGCCTGCCCAAGGGGTAAAATAGATCTATTAGCTGGAATGATACTGGTACACAGTAATTCCATTCCCGTCTCTGCATCATGGAGCCTTAAAACAAAGTCATTTGCGCTCAGGTTTTGGATTGCTACAAGCCAACGGCTTAGAAAGAGACGAGCCTTTCTCCAGGCAGAACTTGGACTGGGGCAGGGTGGCCCAGCAGCTTGCTGAGAAGTCACCTGCCTTTGGTCCTGTTTTGAGATGCTGCCAGAATCTCAGGGCAGGCGTGCATACCTGGCGGGGGTGGGGAGGGAGTGTGGGGGGTGTTCCCTTGGCATCTGAGCAGAGCAGGTGCCCCAGGGTCCCCTGGGAATGAGGGGCCACCTTGGAAAATAACTAGCCATAACCCTTGCTTTCCCCCATACCGCATGCATGTCACAGAGCACAGGGGTTTCTTGACCTTTAGGGTATCTGTGCGCACAATGGCCTTGACATACAGAAGGTGCGCACTCGGTATTTGTTGAGTAAATGAATGTGTTCAGGGCTAAATGGAGGCTGTGTCCAACTCTCTGGTTTAACAAAGGTGGCTTCCGCGACTGCCGGGAGAGCTTCCATGCCCTGTGTCTTGTGTGTCCCCGTAGTTTACTTGGCTCTGACATTCCCTGCAGACAGACGGGACACAGGGAGAAGCCATCTGACTGGCATGGGCACCTCCAGGGTCCTGTGTCTGGCTTTCAGAAAGTGGCCTCTGCAGTTGCTGAAGTGTTTGTTTGTTTTGTTTGCGGTACTGGGGATTGAACGCAGGGGCATTCTACCTCCGAGCTACCCCCCAGTTCTATTTTTTGTTCTTTATTTTGAAACAGGGTCTCACTAAGTTTTGAATGGCCTCACTAAATAGCTGAGACTGGCTATGAACTCAGATCCTCCAGTCTCAGCCTCCCAAGTACTGGAATTACAAGCATGCACCACCACGCCCAGCTTTTTGCTGAGGTTTTAAGGTCCACAAAATTGGCATCACATCCAGTTTGGAAAACCAAAAGAAGAAATAAGTTTTAGGGGGTTGAAGACTCCGACATAACTATTAGCTTTGAAATAATGAAATAAATGTTTTTGGATGTTTGCTCTCATTCGGTAAGACAATAAAATGTTCTATTTATCATGTCTTATTAGTTGTTGCTCTAATAGAATAAAATGCAACTCTTCTGCTTTGTATAAGTGAATAAGTTCTAGAGAACCCGACTACGTTTTTATTGGCACACATTAATTGTACAGAATGATGGGTTTCCTTGCCGCATATTCGTACATGCATCTAGTGGACTTTGGCCGTTCCCCCAACCCCGTTACCTGCTATCCCTCTTCCACTCTTCTCCTGAGCCCCGTTCCTCTTCCTAATAATCTGAACTGAGAATTTTTAATTTTGATTAAACACATTTTAATCAAACAACATGCCTATATTCTGCTAAATAATTGAATTACTTGAGTTTGTATATGTATTTACCAATTTTTTTTTTTTTTACATAGTTTTGTCGGCTGGGTGTGGTGGCGCACGCCTGTAATCTCAGTACTTGGGAGGATTGCAGGTTCGAGGACGGTCTTAGTAGTGAGACTCTCTTCAACCTAGCAAGACCCTGTTTCCAAGTAAGAAATAAAATCAGGCTGGGAGTGTAGCTCAAAGGGTTCAATCACTAGTGCCACAAAAATAAATAAATAAATAGTTTTGTCTTCTGTAAAAAGAAGTGCTAAGAACTTTTGATAACTGAGGACCTTCTGTCCCTGACACCAGGCCTGAGGGGATTCTAGAGCATATTCCTGGGACCTGGCCTCAGAACATCCCTCGGTGGCCGGTCCACGGGAGGCACCTTAGCCTCTTGGTGCCTCAGTTTCACTGGTCAGATGCCCATGGAATGGCAGATGGGGCCTGCTACCTTACAGCTCTGATGTAGTGGCACTATCTCACCTGGAACTTTCATAAAATATCACAACTGCTTTCAGGAAATATGCTGGCTTCAAATAAATATAAATCTAAGGCAGACCTTTCATGGCTTTCTTATGTTCTGTATCTGAATAAGGCATTTCACCTCTAGGGCCAAAGTGACAGGCAGTTCATGGAGTGTCATGGGCACCGTCGTACTGCTGCCCTGCAGTTCCTGGGTCCTTGTCACCTAACGCTTGGCCATAGGCCACGTGTGCTGACTCCTGGGCAACTGAGGTGCAGTTAGTCTAAACTGCACGCCTGAAATATATTCCTGATGTTGAAGACTTTGTACAAGAGAAAGGATGTTTAAAAAAAAAATCTCATTAAGGGCTTCAGGATGTGGCTCAGAGGTAGAGCACTTGTCCCGCATATGCAAGGCCCTGAGTTCCATCCCCAGCACCGCAAAATAAATAAATAAATAAATAAATAAATAAATAAATAAATAAATAAATAAATAAATAAATAAACAAATAAGTAAATAAATATCCATCATTTTAAAATTAATTTTGAAATGATAATATTTGGGTTATACTGGGTTAAATAAAATAAAATCTGTGTTTGTTTCTTTTTGCTTTTATACTAGCGTGGCTACTAGAAAATCTTAAGTTCTGCATATGTCTTGCATTCTATTCTGTTGGACCTGGAAGCTCTCTCGGTGATGTGGGGCGGGTCCCCAATGCCCTGCATGTTTGCTAGATTCTTGAAGCGCCTCCCTCCTCAATGCTAGCTCTTGGCTTTGGGACCCAAATCTCTTACTCCTTGGACTTTATTTCTCGGAAGGACCAAAACTAATAGAGTGAAAAGAATAAACATGTGGGCACATATAATTTCCATTGCCTCTGACATTCTGTTCTGGCCCAAAGAAATACTATTTAAGCATAAGCTCACTTCCAAACAAATGAAGGGAGGTCCAACTATTTGCTCTTCAAAGAGCCCACAGAGCAAGTGTTGCTAAACTTGTTCCTGGATCATGCTCTATGACCCTGGGAGCCACCCTAAAGGGCAGCATTTGGCGTGGTGCTTCCTGAATCAGCAGTTGGTGTTATAGATTTTCTTGAAGGAAAAAAAAAACAAATCTGAAAAGTCCTACAGTAAAGATGCCTGCCCAACATTGCTACCACCTACAGCTACTCAAACTTACTTAACCATAGAAACATTTTTCAAAGAACACTTGAGAAATACTCTTGCATCACCCCCATGGAACACAGTTTCAGAAACACTCTAAAATAAAATGTCTACTCAGGTGGTCTAAGGGAAGAGGAGGGGAAGAGTGAGGTTCATTGAAGGAATTACTACCATCAGCTACATGTACATGTGTGAAAATACCAACATCAATCTCAGTACTCTGTATGAGGGGGGTAGTGGGGGGCATCCAGTGCTGTGTGCATGTATGTCACTGTCACCATGATTTTTAAAATTTTTTTATTGGTGCATTACAATCATATATCTTTGTTAGGTACAAGCTGGTAAAGGCATACATGCACACATTTCTCACTTAACCCTTCCCCAATTCCTGCCCCACTCCCTCCCCCCCCCCCTTCCTTCTCAAGTTCAGTTTAGTGATTGACTTTGATATGACTGTGAAAGTACATCATGTGCTTTAGGGTGTTTCCCTCCCCATCACCTTCAGTTAAGTCACCTTCTTTGCTCATCTAAGGTTTCTCCTTCTTCCTCTGGAGTCCCTCTTTCTCCCTAGCTTCCACATATTAGAGAAAGCATATGATTTTTTACTTTTTGACTGTCATCATGATTTACATTATGATATGAGACTATAATGCACCAATAAAAACATAGTAAAAGAAAATAACAAAATAAATAAAGGGTCTGTTCACCTGAACAGTGTCTTTCAAGAGAGAGGAGTTTGGAACAGTCCCTCTGAATGGACGCTTGCATGACTACTCTTTAGCAGTTGCTTTTGTTGAAAGAAAAAATCATTCATAAATATACTTCCGCAAAGAAAGCTGGAGCAGGGCGGGGCAATGGCTGTTTTGCAAGAATGTTCACCTCAGATTAACAATACAGTTCTTACTCTTTGTTTATTCAATGCTATTTAAAAGTGAAGTGCCTTGTTTAGATACATAACATTAAAAAAATTACAAAACATCTGCCAAATATCAACAATAGCATTGAGTTTTGCAAATTTCTTTTAATAATGTTCATTCTATTTTAATTGAAACAATGATTGCATATATTTGTGGGATGTATTGTGATGTTTTAACGCATATACACACTAACAATCAAATGGGGCAATTAGCATATGTATCACCTCCAGCAATGATAATTTCTTTGTGATAATAACATTCAAAACCCTTTCTTCTAGTTCTTTTGAAATATACAGTCGCCCTACTGTGCAACAGAACACCAGAACTGTTCTTCCTATCTAGCTATCACTTAATACCCCTTCTTCGACCTCTTCCCAAACTCCCCTCTCCACTCTGGTAACCATCATTCTACTTGAAACTTCTATGAAATCAGCTTTTTCAGATTCTAAATAGCAAATTTCAATTTTGAGGATTATGTATTACTGGAGTATTCTTAATATAGAAGAACTTCTTCAAAAAAAAAAAAAAAAGATGCCCTGAAAAGAGAGAAATCTAATGCATCCAATCAAAATGTTGTTAACGGGAAAACAAATTGTCCATACTTGATATGGCTTGCTGCTTTTAACTGATAAAAATTAGGGTCAAGGAAATCTTTGTGCCATATCATCCCCATACCTGTTATGACCTCTCTAGAAAATAGCTAAATAAAAATTTCCAACAGCCGGGTGTGGTGGCACACACTTGTAATCCCAGCATTTGGGAGGCTGAGACTGGAGGATCCAGGTTCGCGGCCAGCCTCAGCTACCTAGTGAGGCACTCCGCAACTTAGTGAGACCCTGTTTCAAAATAAAGAATACAAAAATAGTGCTGGGGGTATAGCTCGGAGGTAGAATGCCCCTGAGTTCAATCCCTGGTACCGCAAAAAAAAAAAAAAAAAAAAAAAAAAAAAAAAAAAAATTCCAACATATTCACAAATTAGGAAAACATTTCATTGGGAAGCAGAAAAGTAATAACATAGTTTCTGTTTAATTTTTATCTCATCATTTCTACTTCTGTGTATATTTCATAGTGTATGACATGTATTAATTTATGTGTATACATTTGTTACAATTAAATAGCTATTTTTAGGATATTGCCAAAACTTTTTTTGCTAATAGGGATGATGATCAAAAAAACGGTTAGATCCCTGCTCTAGTCTAGCCCATGAGTGAGACATGCCTTCCTCTGGGACCAGGTGCAGTTGTAGGAGATAGGTGTGCTGGGTATAAAGACGCCCCAGCAGGTCCATGGTCCTACACGGGATGTGGGCTTTGCAAATACTTACAGAGCTATACACACTGTTCAAGTTGGTGCAGTGTAGGTAAACACAGCTGGGACTATCCTTGTGGCCAGGGTGACCTTGGACGTCACCAATTTCACCTTTGGAGATGTGCTTGTGCGTCCATGATCATGGCGGGGCCTTCCATGATGTTTTTAAAGTGGTTTTGTCTGTTTGTTTTTTGATGAATAGACTTTCACATGAGCCAATAGAATACAGTGGTGAAAGTCATCTCTTTATATATAGTCTGGATTCAGACTGAAGCCATGTCTCTGGCTGGCTTGTAAGCAAGTGTCAGATTCCCCAGCTTTGTGATGAAAGCCTCGAACACCTTGGACTTTTGAGAGCACTAAGGGGGTCCACACGTGCAGAATGGCATGAACGCTCACCGCAACGGTGGGGCACCACTGTTGGCAGGACTCAAATGAGGATTCAGAGTGCTGACAAAATGGCTTGGAACACGTTCTCCTTTTTTTGAAGGACTCTAAGGGTTGGAGCAGCAAGGACTAGAGCTCCTGTCTGGCTCAAGGCCGAGAGGACACGCCTGTGGCCTAGACTCGGGGAGTGGCTGCACCTCAGTAGTTGACAGTGCAAGTGCTCTGCAGCTACATCAGAGCTAGAACTAGAAGCCCAAGTGCTGCTTTTAAATACTGCTTTCAGAACTTTGAAACACACAGGCATGCTGTTCACATTTACTGTGCATGCTTAACAACATGCAGTCGCCCCATCATGCTAATGCAAGGTGATATTACTAGACTCTTTACACTCAAATTAAAAGAATGGATTCCAAGCCAGATGTGGTGGCACCTGCCAGTAGTCCCACACTTGGGAGGCTGAAATAGGAGGGTCACAGGTTCAAGGGCAGCCTCAGCAACTTAGCAAGACCCTGTTTCAAAATAAAAAAATAAATAAATAAAGGACTCGGATATAGCTTGCAGGTAGAATGCCCCTGGGTTCAATCTCCAGTAGAAAAAAAATAATTCCATCCTGTAATTTATAATGCCATGTTTTCATATTGATCAATAGGAATAATGATCATTGATATTTCCATAGGAAGATCTAGCCCAGTTTATAAGCTCCTGAAGGAAGGACAAAGAGTGGACTTTGAATAAAACTTGAAAGGACTGTGGCCTGCACTGCTGCATGTCCTCACCAAACCACCTCACTCTTCATTACAAGAGTTTAGCTGCCCCCTCCCCCACCCCACTGGTCTGGGTTAGACCTTGGGTTTTTCAAGCAGTCCAATGCATGCTTATATCAGCCCTTGAACATCTCTTAAAAGCAAATACTTCTGAAATTCACTTTTAGCAGTTGGAGATGAGGTACTCCCCATTCTTGGGCCCTGGACACTGCAGCCGCCGCCGCCACCTCCTTCTCCTCCTCCTCCTCCTCCTCCTCCTCCTCCTCCTCCCCCGCCCCAGTCAAGCCCTCTGCATGCTTCCCGTTCCTTCTCCCCGTGATCGTGCACTGTGGTCCTCCAAGGCCGCCTGGCAAGACCTCTGAGCAGCATGGCACCTGCAGAACTTGCCTCACAACCAGCACATCTATCTCCAAAACAGGCCATCGGGGAGCCGGCTGCACTCTGTTGTTTATGAAATGATAAACTTGGGCCAAATCTGGACTCTGTGTCCAGGAGATCAGAGGAGCGTACGTCCCCTGCCTGCAGGTTGTGTAGAGGGCACGCTCATAAACCCAGCCCTGGGTTCCGGAATCGGCCATGGTCATAAACTGGTGACTTCATATCCGTAACTCGTGCCCCTTTGCCTCTGTGCTCAGACCCCGGTCTCTGGGCTAAGCCTCCTCCTCAGCTGTATCCCTCTTTAACACTGTCTGTAAGTACGGGGAAATTCATAGAACATTTACCATCTTGCCATCGTTCGGTGTGTAGTTCAGGGATGTAGAACCCATTCACATTGTTCATCTTACCAAACTGAAACTCAAAACCCATTAAATACAAACTCCCTGGTCCTCTCTCCCCATGACCCTGGCCACGACTCTCTACTTTCTAGCTCTGTAAGTTTGACTACTCTGGAAACTTCATATAAATGGAATCGTACACTATATATTCTTTTATGACTGGCTTATTTCCCTAAGCTCTGTGTCCTCAATCCATGTTGTAGCCTGTGTCAAAACCTCCCTCCTTTTCAAGGTTGAATAATATTCCATTGTGTGTTTATAGCACTGTCCAGCTCTCCCTAAGATTGCTTCTACATTTTGGCTCTTAGAAATAATGCTGAAAAGCTGGGCGTGATGGCGCGCACTTGTAATCCCAGCATTTGGGAGACTGAGACCAGACGATCACGGGTTCAAGGCCAGCCTCAGCTACCTAGTGAGGCACTCTGCAACTTAGTGAGACCCTGTTTCAAAATAAAGAATAAAAAATAGGGCTGAGGGTGTAGCTCGGAGGTAGAATGCCCCTGAGTTCAATCCCTAGTGCCATAAAAAAATACATAATCCTGGAATTCATAGAAGTATGAAGATGCACACCTTTCTCATTTAAAGCCCACACCTGACCAAGCACTACCATCTTAAACTTGAACAGCTTCCCAGTACCCCTGGGGTAGAGGCCAGTCTTTACTGTAGCTTCTCCTCCCGGCCCTCCCTGGCCCCGGGGGTCAGTCTTCTTGCCGCTGCCCCTGGCCAGGCCATGCATTTCCACAGCCCTCCGCCCCAGCTCACACGCCACCACCCACCCAGCCTGAGGATTCTGCTGGCTCCACCTGCTGCTGCTCTGCAGAAGCGGAAGGCGGGCGCCGGCCCAGCTCTTGACTTCTGGCCTACTGCTGTGTCGCCCAGCGGCAGGGCTCTCCAGTGACCTCAGAGCAGAGTGTCAGTGGGAGAGGAGAGCAGAGAGTGCTACTCTCACCCACCCCGAACCCCTGAAAAGAGTGTCCTTCAAACATAGTAAGGATTTGATTTTGAAGACGGAGCTATTATTTCAGCTTGCTGATTCTTGGAGGGTCTTTGCCTTTCGTAGGTCTGGGAGGAAATGTGACCCATTGCCCTTCTTCAGCTCAGATGGCTTGAATTATTACCAGTTCAGTGTGTGTGTTGCTTATTTAAGGAAAATCCCTGCAGTTCCTGGACAGGCCTCAGTGCTATAACTTAGTGTTTGAGTAAATGGGACTTCACAGCTCTGTCTCTACAAACTTGCCCATCAATTCTGGAAACTTCGAGACCTGCTGGACCAGGAAGGGGGGGATGCATCTTGAGAATCGAGGCCAGGGATGGAGCCACGGTCTGCAGAGCTGTTCCACAGCTCAGACTGGAAAGACAGTGCCTGGCCCATAGGCAACGTACCCGTTAGCCTCATTCGCCCGTGGCAACTTGCTGAGGCCTCTCTGCAGCCTGGTCGCCTTGGACATTCACTTAATTTTCCCATTTTGATAATCACTGGACTGGCCTTCTTTTTCTTTTTTTTTTTTTTTTTGTTTTTTTTTTTGTTTTTGTGGTACTGGGGATTGAACTCAGAGGCATTCTACCTTCAAGCAATACCCTGAGCCCAATTTTATTTCTTATTTGGAAACAGGGGTTTCACTAGGTTGATGAGAGTCTCACTACTTGCTGAGGCTGTCCTCAAACCTGTGATCCTCCTATCTCAGCCTCCCAAGTACTGGGATTACAAGCATGCGCCACCACGCCTGGCCTCCTGTGCATGATTTCTATTCCCAGAAGTTTCAGAAAACAATTATAGAACAAGGCCCATTTCATTGGACCGCTCAGTTGACACAGTTTTCCACTTGGAAAGAAAACTGTGGACCTGGGGCAGGAGACGAAGTGAGCAGGGGACTGGTAGCTGCTGAAAGACCTCACTCCAAAGCCTCCAGGATGCCAGGTCTGTCCCTGAGGCCCCTTCTGGGAGACCAGGGGAATATGCACATTATGTAATTGTCAGCCAGCTTTCCAGGGCCAGAAAGGAAAGGTTTAGTTAAAATGGGAAGATTGGTAAGGCCGAGGACCTCAGCCACCCTTGCTGGGCCAGGCCTGCTGCACGGCCCCCAGCCTCCTGGGGTGGGCTTTTGCTAGAAGGACATTTGATTCCTGCCTTTCCCTTCAGTTGATTCACACTCTTTCTTTCCTTTAAGTTCTTAACTGATCTGCGTTACAGTGAGCTGGTTTTGTTTGATCCAGACAACCTCAATTCCCAGGGGATAGTGGTGGCTCCTTTACTTTCTAAGGAAGAGCTTTCATTTTTCTCTAACTTGTAAAAAAAAAAAAAGGCAGGTTCCCTCCTGTGCTTATTAACAATCACCCAGTGCCCAGTGTGGGAGATGCCAGGGGTTTCTGTCAAACCCTTGCACTGAGCCGCCTGTTCTTGTTCATTCGTTCCGTGGTTCCCTGCCCTGGGCTCCCCACCCACGTCCTTTCTGGATGGTCTAGACATTCCTGATTCCTTTCTGGAAGGTCTCAACATTCCTAGTTCCTTTCTGGAAGGTCTCCACATTCCTGATTCCATGTTCCACTCTGGGCTTCCCTCCCTCAGACCACCTAACCTGCCACGGCCCTCAGATTCTCTTAGAGAAGCTAACCCAACCTTGGTGGCCTGGAGCAGATTTCTCAGCATTTCAACCCACTTCGTTCCCTCTTTGGAATGTGCTGCACTGCGGTAGGGGTGCCTAGAAAACACCACTCGAGGATTGAAAACCACTTTCAAGACGGCAGGAAAAGCCGTGTTTGTTCAGACAGGAATGGCAGGGATCTGGGCAGCGTGTGGTTTTTGTTCAGCCACGCCAGCAGTTCCAAAGTGCCCACTTTTTCCTGGCTCACCAGCAGGGTCTGGGACTCAGGAAGTGGGGAGCCCTGTCAAGGGTTGCTGTGGACAGGCTGGTGGGCTTGGAGCTCCAGGCCCCCTGTTCCTAAAGATAGGGCTCCCATCTGAACCCCAGTAGACGCCGTTGCAGACAGCTGCTGGGGGAACATGGACCCTGTGGGCCAGTGGATGGGATACGGCCTCCTTGCTCACACTCCTGGCGTGGTGCGGCTCTCTGCTGCTTCTAGGTCATCGGGACAGCCCCAGGTTGATGCTACTCTGCAGATGCACTCCTCCTTTGTGGCTGGTGGCCCACTCTGACACAGGGAAGGAGGGAGGGAGAGCAGGCGGCAGCAACTCCGGCCTCTCCTGTGTGCCCTGGCATGGAGCCAGCCAGGCTGGTGCTGGAGGGACTTGCCAACAGCACTCATGCGTCTCCCTCTTCTTTCCTGCCCAACAGTAACCCCTCACATGGGCAGCCCGGGATCGATGCCGTGGACATCCACTGCTGCCCTTCATCTGTTTTTTTCTTTTTTTTTGCAGTACTGGGGATTGAACTCAGAGGCATTCTATTTCCAGGCTACACCCCCAGTCCTATTGATGAGATAGAATACAAGGAATAAAATTTAGGCAGAAAGTAGATGGATTGGAAAGGAAAGGAAAAACAGTTTTAACAGAGCTTGCTCATCCTTAAAAAGCAAGGCCTATTCACAATGGCCTAGTCCCCAAAGTGATTTTTCAGAGCTCCATTTGCCTCTCAAAAGGAAGTTACACCTATTCTAAGAAAGACCTGACATCCCAGACTTCCTGTCTCTACTTCTGATAGTCCTACCTAAAGTTTTTTTCCACTTTTTTTTTTAGACCCTAAGGGCAGGGGACCAATATCCCATGCTGCCCTAGGTTCCCTAGTCCCCACCCTGGACCCCAAAGCCAGCCCCTCTCCAGGTGTGATATTAAAAGGATGAGGAGAACCATGCACTCTCTCTCTTTCCCATGTGCTCTCTTTCCCAGCCGAGATCCCAGAGACTTCTGAGGTGACCTGTGTCCTTTCCCCTGTGTACCTGTGCCTTTCCTTAAAATAAAACTTCTGCCTTTGTCCCTGTCTGTGCGTGTTGAAATTCTTTTCACCACAGAGGCCAAGAACCCACAAGAGATATCGTGCTGACCCACGACACTTTTTTATTCTTTTTTTCCCTTGAAATTTAAACATTTTTACTATAATAGTATTACAACAGAATAGCAACAGGGAGTACTGTAAGAATTAAAACCCAGAACCCCCTACTTTGGAATAAACACAGATATGTATATGCATAAACACACACATATGTGCAACTATTAGAAGCATATATTTATAGATTAAATAATTAGTTAAATTTAAGTTTAAGCAATTAAAATTCTTTTAAATTTAGCTCCTTGTCTATAAATATCCATGCTAATGTTCATGCCAAACATTTTAATAGCTTTATTGAAGTAAATGTATACATCATAAAATTCAACATTAAAAGTGCACAATTCAGTAGCACACACCTAAAATCCCAGTACTCAGGAGGTTGAGACAGGAGAATTGCAGGTTCCAGGCCAGCCTGGTCATCTTAATAAGACCTTGTTTCAAAATAAAAAATAAAAAGGGCCAGTGGTATAGTACCACTAGGTTCCATCTCCAGTACTACACACACACACACACACACACACACACACATACACACACAGTGTACAGTTCAATATTTTCTAGTATAGACAGTTGTTAAATCATCACCACAACCTAATTTTATTAAAAAAAAAAAACTATTTTGAAACAGGGTCTCACTAAGTTGCGGAGGGCCTCACTAAGTAGCTGAGGCTGGCCTCCAGTCTCAGCCTCCCAAGTACTGAGATTACAAATGTGCACAACCACGCCAGGCATGCCCTTCATCTTGAACGGCTGCAAGTCTGAGTCCCTGCTGAGCTACCTGTGCTTTCTCTCCCTCCTGCTTTGATTTCCACCTTCTTGTGGTCAGGTCCTGGAGCCTTATCCACGCACCCTCTCACCACGATGGTCAGCATGCCGGAGTGACTGAAGGTGACTCTTAGGGGGTCTCAGTACAACTCTCTGGGATGGTGGAACCTCTGGCTCTTTCCAGCTCTGAGCACGATTTGCTTTATAATTCATAGACTCTGTAACACTTGACCAGTTCGAGAAATAAAACAAAATGATCCACAAAATGTAGGAAAACAGATAGATGAGGACAGATGCAATAAAGGGGCTTTGTATAAACGTAGATTTTTGAAGGCTATATATGGCAATTGGGGTAACTTAAGAAATTTCTGGAAAATTCACAAGTATTTGGGGGCATTTACATATACTGGGTAGCCATTCTGTGTTTATGCATAGGGTAGCACCTGGAAAACTCAGGAACTTGTCTACTATGGTCCTGCCTGAAAGCACCTGCCAGCACTAGTTACATCATTTCTAAGAATAACATTTTTTGACCTAGAGTTCTGGCCTAGAGATTTTGTTTCTGCCGATTTTCATACTGGTGATGACCAGGATCCTGTTTTTTTCTCAGAAATCTACTTTGTGCTCCTCTAAACAAACCCATTGGAACACGATGCAATTGGAATGTGATAGAATTTTACTGCTTTTCCTCTTGTGGTTTCAGTTTACCTATCAGGGGAATTCTTTGTGCTTTGCCCTGTAACAACTCACTGATAAATATATAGGGTTAACTTTTAAATCCATGGAAAGTATAATTTTGGGTTCAACTTTTAGGTCAAAAGTCCATGTGTTTCCTCAGCCTCTTTTTCTCTTATGGAAAGTTGTCAGCTTTCGGTGTGAAAATAATTTTCATGAAGGCAGTATTTGTTGAGTGACTGGCAGGATGAAAAACACCCATTACGTAAGTGTGGAAAAGATCTGGGTGTTTGGGTTGGACCTGAGTTCAACATGAGCCAACAACAGAGCAGCGTGGATTTTGGGGGTCTATTAATAAGAGTCCAGTGTCTCAAGTTTGGGGATGAGTCATCTGACCATCCCTGTGCTGTTTGGAGCATGTGTGGAATATAGTATGTCTCTCAGGGCATTTTTAAGGGACATGGCAAGCTAGAGTTGGTGAGATCGAATGTAACTGGGGATGGAGGGTGAGAATCTCTGACTCTTCTGGCTCCAGACACCAGGACGAAGACAGACGGGCTGAAGTTTACAGGGAGGCAAATTCTGGACCAACTTAAGAAAGGATTTCATCAACAGCTGGAACAATCTTAAAATGGAAGTTTCTGTTCACGCAGTTGTGAAAGCCTCATGCAGACGTGTTTAAGCAGAGTTGGAATGGGCAGCCCCCCACTCCCTCTCCATAGAGGAACCTGTGCTCACCGGGAATTCGGGCTCCCTACATGCCAAACTTACTTTAAGACAAGTATCTCAGCAGTTAGCATAACTCAGGATTTCAAAGAGGCTGCTGAATTTATGTTAAGGTCTGCAGCTCCCACTTCTTGGTGATGCTGTTAAACCCCACCCATTCTTCCCTAGATGCTACAAAAATGCTAAGGTTTTTGGTTAGAACAAAACTGGAACTGGAGAGGAAGGGTATGTGTATGAGGAGGAGGGGGTTCATTCTAACATTCTGGTGGACTTTGTTTGGAAATGACACTTTATAAAATGTATTTCTACCAGCCAGCTCCCATGATTTTTGTTGGTTTGTTTGAATTTTTTTGTTTGTTTGTTTGTTTGTTTTTGCAGTACTGGGGATTGAAATCAGGGCATTCTACCTCTGAGCTAAACCCCCAGCCCCCCCCCAATCCCATTTTTTTATTCTTTATTTTGAAACAGGGTCTCACTAAGTTTTGAAAGGCCTCACTAAGTAGCTGAGGCTGGCCATGAACTGGGATCCTACAGTCTCAGCCTCCCAAGTACTGGGATTACAAGTGCGCCACCATGCCCAGCTCAGCTTCTGTGTTTTGATTGAGTCATGTTTTTTTTTAAATGATACATAGAAATCAGACATAGTTTTGGAGTACCAGGACATGTTCTGATACATGTATACATTATGCAATGTTCAAATCAGGGTAGGCATATCTATCCCTCAAACATTTATTATTTCTTTATTGTTGGTCAAATCGCTTAATTTAGCAGTTCTGGTATTTGATTTTCTAGTGTACAACAGGATGGAGCTGGAAATTTTGATATATCCCGATACTGTGTCCCCTGGATTCTGTTAGCTGTGCATACTTAGGGATGTAGATTCCTGCCTGCTACAGAGGTAAATTAATCTCTGTGTTTAAGAAAATACACAAGGTGGGAACCCTGCAGAGACCCCAAAAAAGGGAAGTATCAAGTCCATTTCACTAGAAGATTAGTTCTTTTAATATAGTTTTCCATAGTTACGTGAAAGCAGTTCTTAGTTTTTTTTTATTAGCCAAATAAAGTGTTAGTTTTGTTATTAACCACAACTAATAATGGTTTCCTTATTAACCATACTATATTTAAATAGGATACTTAAATATATATGGAGTATACTGTTCCGAGATGATTTTGAGAAGGACCCGCAGAACAATTTAATTCTAAACGAGTAATTTAATTCTAATTTACTTCTGTCACTCAGCATTCTCTTACCTTCCGCAAGTGCGCAGTTTTATGTACTTTTAACTGATGAATTGTCTTGGAGAGTCATGTTTATATTTCATTAATGCATTCTAGTTTGTTCAACCATTCTCTTCTTGGGCCAGTTTTCTGATATTTCTGTTTTAAATAGTGCTTCAATAATTTTGCACAAAATTATTTTTCTCTTTTGGATTGTTTCTTTGTGGTCTAGTTCAAGAAATAAAATTACTTATGTTGATTTTTTGAATTTCACAGGATAATGTTGATATTTTCAAAGGCCCACATTTTGTTAGGAAAGAGGCAGGAAAAGTTTAAATTGATCTTTTCTTAGTATCTTTTCTTATTATCTTTGTGGAATACCAATTATTTCTTTTTTTTTTTTTTTGCGGTACTGGGGATTGAACCCAGGGGTGCTCTACCTTCGAGCTATACTCCCAGCCCCATTTTCTATTCTTTATTTTGAAACCGGGTCTTACTAAGTTGCAGAGTGCCTCACTAGGTTCCAATTATTTCAAGAACCCAAAATCTAATAAATATCCCCCCATAGCATGGCCACAATAGGTTTCTCATCATTTCCCCTTCGTTTCAGGAAATCATTTTAATAACTTTTCATCTTGTGTTTTAGGAGGAAAAGATGGTTCTGGGCAGGAACCTGGCTCTTAGATAGACAGTAGTCAGATGATTATCTGGGCTTGTTCCCAGGGTAATGATGTAGTTCCTGGTGCAAAGTGCATGAGTAGGCTTTTTGGAATTCCAAGCTTTGCCCTGGAGAGGACAGGGTTCAATGCCACCTCTGCCCATTGTCAACTATGTAACTGGGTGAACTTTAAAAATCATGTATGCATTCTTCCAGTTAGCACAGAGTAGGAGCTCAGGAAATTCTTGTTACTTTTAATTTTGTTACTCAGATATGGCCAAACCTACTATCTTCTATTGACTACCACATCAGCCTTAAAGCAGCCCTCAAGAAGCTGAACTGTATGTTGGGACACTCCTCTAAGCTGCTTAGATGGGGTGCAGACCACAGCCCATGCATGCTGCTCTTGATTTAGTTCCACCAGCAGTATTTATATTGGAAAGCAACATGCCCCATTAAGTGGGTTACTTACGGGGAGCTGAACGGATTGTATTCTTTCTATTTAATACGACACTGAGTAATGACTGTGTGGGTCTCTGGAGTGGATCAGGATTCTGTTTTTTATGGGAGATATGTATTGCCATTTGGCTTTCAGGCCCAGCCCAGAGGAGGCTACAGGGCCTTCAGGAACTGGCCCACCCACGACAAGGAGAGCGATTGTCCAAGTGCGGATAGCTTTTCTTCCCCCTGCTCTCAGCTGCTTCCAATTAGCCCCGATGCACATTGTCCGGGTTTGTGTCTTTATCAGCATAATTCTCCCCTGTGGATGTGAATTTGAAACTGTGGAGGAGAGGGCAGCCCCGGAGCTGATGTTATAACCTAGCCCTCTCCTTTATTTCACCTCTTGCACAACACATATTTCTTTGCTCTGGTTAAAGGAGCGTTTCATAAGCCAGATTTGCTGAGTGTGAGGCAAACTCCTCCCTCCCGTGGGTGAGGGTCTCAGAGGACATCATAGACATGTCTCAGCCACTCTATATAGATATAAACATATCTTCAGGTGGAACTTCATTTTCCATATGTAGGTTCTTGGAACCAGAAAAGTGATACTTAGCCAAAAGATGGAAGATCAACTATGATCCAATGTCCTTAACCTTCCAAGCAGTTGGCAACTTGATTGATATAACTTGGGCAGTCCCCAAGAAATGACCCCATAAAGCATTTCACAGGCCAGAGTCACTGAGCGTGTACAACTGTGAGGCCGACTGCTCAACAAAAGGTCAGTTGCTGGGAACTCACCCATGCTAGGCTTGAACCAGGGAGGGACAGCTAATTGTCCAGAGGAATTTGGGGCCCTGGAGGAAGAACTAAAAGAATCCAGAAAATCAGGAAAGAAGCTTGATCTTAGGAAGATTAATGAAAAAGTAAGAATTCTACCTTTGAAAGCAGAGAGCCCCCAGGCCAGAAGGAGGGGAGACTGTTGTTGAACCAGGTGTTAGCCCTAGGTGTAGCAGCAACCAAGACTTTCTCGACCAGAAGACTCTGTTCCTGAAGTAAAATGAGTTTTCAAAGACAGGGCAGGGGTTGGGATACACATTATCTCTCCCATTTGTGACTCATTGTATAAGAAGCTGGGAGATTATGGTTGAGAGGCATATAAATTAAAATTGGAGTAAGACTCAGGCAAGAAAGAATGAAACAGTAGAGAACTGGAGGACTCCACACCCCGCATACCTCTCTCCTAGCCCCTTGATGAAGATCACAACCCTAGAAATCGCCTGCCCAATGATGAACTACTGGTCACTCAAGCTGTAGCCAGTGAGTGAATGTTTCTTTTCTCTTTCTTTGCTGTTCACTTGCAGGAAGAGCGTGCATGGGCTTCTGCGTCTGACCCCACCTCGCTTGCTTCCATTACCTTTGCACTGTTGGGATCCTGTTTAATAAGAGGCAAAGAGCCACACTTGGCTGCACCTTCAGGTTATTTTACACAGGGGAGGAAGGAGTTTTGGATTCCCCCAGTGCCTCCTTTCCTGCTCCAGTTCTTTGGAGTACCAGAAACTGACATGTGGCATCTCTGAAGAGCTGCTTGAAATGTAATGCTGTGCTCTGAACTTGGCCATGTGCTTCTAATGCAGAGTTCTTGGAGCCCGACTGCCTATGTTAAGGATGCTTGGCTTATGCCAGGCGCTGCGTCCCAAGTCCATTATCTCCTCATTTTAATGCTTAAAATTAGCATCCAGAGAGGCATCATGACTCCCTTTCCATGGTGAGGAAGTGGGGAGGATCCCAGACATGAAATCCTTTCTCCATAAGCTCGTAGGCCCCCGTGTCTGGGCCCAGAGCTACAAGCCAAGGAAGTGTGTTTCTCCAATCTCCTGCCCTTTATCTTCACTCTCTCCATTTAGGGTCACATAAAAAGAAAAGATGAGGGCCAAATTTTAAAAATGAGAGAAATTAAGAAATCAATGCCTGAAACAAGAGTGACCAGCCTGGAGACACTGGCTGTGTTCACCGTTCACCTCCTCATGTCCTCATTCCGTTGACTTCTGCCTTTGGGCCTATTTTCTCTCCCCATGTTTCTTCCTTGATCTTGGCTGAATCCTCCCTCCTGGCAAAGTCATTTATTTCCAGGCTTTCGTTTTATTCTGGTCCATAGTTTAGATGGAACCACATGTGCTGATGTGATTGAAGTGATGTGGGATTCTCTGGACAGAGGGGGAGTGTATGTTTCCGATGAAAAGACCAGGTGTATGTGGGGAAGAAGTTAAAGGAACAATGAATAGATTTTAAAGTGAACAGCGAACCTGCACTGATGGAAACAGTTCTTGCCCCGGAGACCCTCAGAGCACTGAACCATGGACACACAGAGGACTGATTCTCGACCTCCTGTCATGGCGCCATCTTGACACGGGGCAGCCTCTACCTAGTGTCAGCCAGGGAGATAAAAGGACATCAAGAAGAGTAGGAAATGAGATGATGTAGAAAGATCAAGCTGTTCTCGAAGGAGACTGATGGAGGAGGAGGATCAGTGTCTTCCTTGAGATGGGAGGCTGGTCCTCAGCTGTACATTCCAACTGTTCTTTTCTTAAGCTAAAAATAAGGCCACATTAACTCAATAGCTCTTGAGCTTACTTGCTTGATATTGCATGCTTTTGTTTGTTTGTTTTTCTTAG
This sequence comes from Graphiurus murinus, assembly GCA_004027655.1. Lineage (NCBI taxonomy): Eukaryota > Metazoa > Chordata > Mammalia > Rodentia > Gliridae > Graphiurus > Graphiurus murinus. Next base: position 78,691 of record PVLC010004476.1, read on the forward strand.
CTATTCACTTCTCCCTGCGGCATCAGGAAGTAAAAGTCCAATAGGAAAAAAAGGTATCAAGACTTTATATAGAAAAAATGTATTAAGCCAGAATAGAGCAGGAAGTGGGTTTTCAATTTGAAAAAGAAAATGAAGATTAACTAGTCTTCTGTAGACTAAAAGAAAACTTCCAAAGCCCAAGTAAATGTCACATTTTGATATGCAATAGCATATATCTCCTTAAACTATGTCCTCAAATTTGAATTTAACTTAAAAATGCCTGGAGGAGGAACTAGAAGAACCTAGGGAACCAGGAAAGAAGCTTGATCCTGGGAAGGTTTGTTTATATTAAACTATAGGTATAGACAACCACTTAACGATAGGCCCTATGTATCATTCACAGGTCATGTTTGACTGTCAAGTGCATGTAATTTTAATTCATAATCATCGTGTCATGTTCTTCCCCACCAGAATGTCAGTTATGCAAGCTTTGCTATTCTCACATGGAAAATAATTTAATGGAGCATTTATTGCAATGTACAAATCCAAAACTGGATGTTGTGCACAGGGCACCCTGTGGTTTTTTTTTTTTTTTTTTCAGGAGGATGTATTAGCATCCAGACATCCAGAAAAGGCCCTTCTTCTCTTCAGAGTCTGTTTTCCCATTTTTGAAGGTCAAACAAAAACACGGAGATGCAACCAAAGACCTTCAAGTGATTCTGCTGCATTTTTGCACTATTTTTTTTTTTATCTCCCTGGCTCCTTCAAACTCTCATGAATGTTTTAGAGAGAGCTATTCACTCAAAAACACAACTTGAAGCATCCTCCTGGCCTGCAGAAGTTAACCTGTGTCCCTGGAAGGTGACACTTCAGCTGGTTGCTTGATCCCAGTGCATGGGAGGAGCAGAGGACGTGTAACTCTGGAGTTTCTCAGTCTTACTCAAGACTTGCTGCATTGTGGGTTTTTAATGTTTAAATGTGTGGATATTCTAAGCAAATGACTCCATGAGAAAGAGGGATGGGCAAGGAGTAGCCTGTGCTGGTGACTCATTCCTGGTTGTAAATTCCCCATACCAGTGAGCTGAGTTGTACGGGTGAGTCTAAAGGGGTTAATAGCTTTCCAGAGCCTCCTATTTCTCAATCTCACTTAAGGTATCTGAGAGGCTACTAATGCATTTGCATCTTCAAAAAGATCAGTCATATTTTGAGATTTTCAAGTACAAAGCCAGAGTTGGAAAGTCATTGAAAAACTGATAGTGCTTCCTATTTTTTGAGAGTATTCATTAAAAGATGCCTGTTGCAGAAGGAAGGAGAAGTAGCTTGTGAGCATAGCGGCGTGAATCCCAGTACACACGTTGGCTCTGGTGGTAATCACAGCCTGAGATAGGGGAAGCATTCTGGGAAGGGAGTGAGGAAATCAGGGAAGTGGGAAAAACATCCCCAGGGAGGACTGAGTGTCATGACTCCCCAGTTCTGAACACCACAGCTCTTGGTACTTGTGGCAGAGCTGCAGGTACTGAGGACAGCAAGCAAGTGACAGTGCTGTAAGCAAATGAAGCTGAGTTGTGCCACTTGGCCACTCGGGCATTCCAGAACCATCTCTACTTCTGGGCTCCTTCTGTGTTCGCCTTCCTTTGCAGCTCTGGGACAGATTTCTGAAGCCTTGGCCCTACAGTATATCATGGAAATGATGAACTTCCATAAAGCTCTTGATTGCTTTTTTGTGCAGTTTTTTCCTACTAGTGGTGACTACATGATTGCATTACAATGCAGATATGGCTTCAGTTCCCAGGTTCCCAAAGAAGTCAGGGATGCCTGGGTCAGGGGTGGGACTGGACCCATCCACAATATAGTGGTAGTCTCAGTGCAATTGGAAGGATGTCTGAGTAATGTTTTTCTCCTGGGAAGGGGTGGTGAGGAATCTATAGAGGGTGCCCCAGAGCCTGGCCGGTGCTCGACCCCTCAGTAGGCTCCCCATGGCTTCTCTAGTTTTCAAAGACAAATTCTTACAGGGCAACCCAAAAGTTATCTGTTGTTTCCACCAATCACAGATCTCTGATAACACAGTGATCATTCATTCTCTCTGTCTCACTCTTTCTCGTTGCTTAATTTTCAGATAGTTTACTTTCCAAACACCTTCACGAAACTGAGAAATTACCTAGAGTTCCATTAAATATACTAGAGAGCAATGCAGTTTGTGCTGCTTTTCAAACACCACCCTTGAAAAACAGAAATATGTCTAGAAAAGCAGGTTTCAATTCACTTACAAAGGAGAATATTATTACATGGCTTATCCCACCCTTCTCTGAATGTTAACTTTTTCCTCCCCCAAAGCTGCACCAAAGAAAGTGGGAAGGCAATGTCTATCTTGTTTGCCTAGTGAAAACTCTGGTCCCCGCCTTGCCAGTGCACAACATTTACCTTCATTTCTGGTTAAACAGGCATAGATTTTGATAGTTGTGATAGTATTCTTTTGAGTCCCCCTAATATCAACTTACTTATTCTGTTTTAGATATTCACAAAAACCTAACTTTCCTCCCTCAGCAAAACCCCAGCTGCCTGAAATATACCAGGGGTTTTTGAAGGAAGAGGCTTAAGGTGTATGAATTACTTACCTAATTTCCACACCAGAGTTCTAGAATATAAACACATAGGGACAGACAGGAAAGTAGGAGCCGCCTTTGGGAAATGATGAGATCCTGGAGTCAAAAGCAGACCTTCAGACTCACCACTGGGTCTCCTTTTACAGATAAGAAAACTGGTTTTTCCAAATGGTCTTTAGTCCTCCAGGTAAGGTCATCCTTTACAGCTAGGGATGATTTTAGAAGGAAATCTGCTCTTGGGCTATTTCTTAGCATCCTCAGAGCTATAATCTAAAAGCCTGATCACATGACTTAGAGGAAAGAAGACTTATTTGTTCATGGCTTTGAGTTCAGTCCATGTGAGGCTGCGGACCTGGAGCTCAGGGCATGGCGGCAGGAATCAGAGAGAGAGAGAGAGAGAGAGCGCGCACATGAGCTGTGTTCCTCACATCACGGAGGCCAGAAGCAAGACAGTGAGCAGAGGAAAGAGGAAACATATATAATTCCCAAGGCTACACCCCAGGAACCGACCTTCTTTCTCTAGCCCACCCTCCTGGCCTAGGTCACCACCTAGATAAACCATTACAATAGGGTTGACCCACTGCTGGAATCACAACCCTCATGACCCAAGCACTAATTTACGAGTTCTTCAGGGCCCAATTTGCACCTAACTGTAACAGGCTTGGATTTCTCTCTCTTACTCTTTCCATCCATAGACAGTTGAGCAGTTGAGTTTGCCCCCCCCCCCCCCCCAGTCAAACAGGAAGGCAGGAAAGGAGGTTGGGAAGAGAACAGCCCTGGAAGAATCTTGTTTAATCCCAGCTTTGCATCATGTTGCTCTATTCCATGGCAATGTGGGGACACAGATCATGCGTGCCAGCCAGCTCCTGCCGTGTCCAGTGTGTTGGGCTTTCCTGAAGCTGCCCCCAGTGCTGAGCAGACAGGTTAGCAGGTCCCAGTACTGCTAGGAAGAGGAGAGAGGCATGTAATGTGGAAGGTGGTGTTGCTGGTGGGAGGCAGGAAGAATTTCTGTGTGGAGGAAGGACCATTGTTCTCATTGGAGTGAGAAACTCACGAAAGACATATGTGCATATGCTTATTTCCCAAATTGACTTCGCATATTTTTGCATTAAATCTTTACAGACAAGAGAAAAGAAGCAATGATGTTGAATGCATGTTTTGATTTGCTTTTTTATACTTTTATAACCATGTTTTACCTACTCACTTTTAAGTTCAGAATATTCAAAAAATAAAGTTTCACTTTTATATTTTTCTGCAGAGAGGATTTGGACAGAATGCCTGAGTGTATTAAAATGTAAGGGCTAGCATTCTCTCTACCTCACAGTTCATCCAGTGTTTACTGCCAGAAGCATCACAGTTAATCTGCTGTATTCAGTACCACTGTCCCTATCAGGTTGCAAATGTTCTTTCTAAGCAGTCTTATCAGCATGCGTGTGTGTGCACACATGTGTGGTTGAAAAGGACTCAAGGTAGACATGTTGCTGCTTAAATACAAACATATTTGAGATTTTTATTTCAAATCAGTTCAGAATCACATGATTCTCTCCCAACTGTGTTTGAAAGAAAAGGGAAAAAAAAGTCTTACCAAAATACTCTCAGCACGTTGAGGCATATATACAAAGATGTCCCAGAGTATAGCTTATCTCTTTAAAGACAATTAACACAGTTTTCTGGGCAAGGGAAGGCAAAATATTCAGTAACTTAGCAACATAAACAGAATAGAGCCAGTATTGCAGCCCATTTTTCTCTTGGACTAAAGAAAGTACTAAAGGAAGTAGAGCAGAAAAACCTGAAATACTTCTGCAGTTGCTGTGCTCAATGCTGGATCTGGGGTACACACCGTTCATACTAAATCCATGTCACCAAAAACCACCTTGCGGGGATCTTCTGTTTGCTTCTGTTTTGTATTGTTTTTGGTGCTGGAGGTGGAGCCCGGGGCCTTGCTCCTGCCGAGCCTGCGCACTCCCACAGAGCTGTACCCTCAGCCCTCTGGCCAGGACGTTGAATGTGGTGGCTCTCATTTTGTACTTGACCTTAAGTAAAATGTCTATTTTATAAAATGCAAGTACGGACTTAGTCTACAGCGTACACAAGTGTCATAGTTGTTACTAACAGAGTAGTCTAAACTTTCTTTTACAAGAGGCTTGCATGGGCTGTGGTGCTGGGGTGTACTGGATGTAGATCTCACTGTCTCCTCTGCAGCTTCTGTCACAGATGAAAGTCCATAGAACTCACACAGATGAGGGGCAGATCCCTGTGCCTTATGCTCGCCAGCTGTGGGACTTGCTGAGCGCTTTCAGCTTCTGTGCTGGCAGGTCTCGGGGGCCCCTGAGAGCCGTAACTGTGGTCACATCAGAGACCTTTGAGCGGATGAGCTTTGCTGGTGGCAGGACACCTTGAGCATGTGGTGTGCTGGCCCTTCCCACGAGCGATAGCGGTGAGGGCTTCCCTTTCCTCAAGAAGTTGCTTTTTCATTGAAAAGACACCAAGGATACGAAAACAGCTTCCTCTCGCCTCTCTCATCATTCATTGTTTCCACTGATAGGACAGGGATAGCCATCCAGTCATTTTACAGCTGCTGTTCACACCGCCACCAGTTATCCATTGTGGTTATATCAATATTAACACATACTGATGATGGTTGGCTGTCTTGTCTGCCTCAGAGGCCCTGAACGATGACAAGGAAGAGGAGAGGACATCAGGCAGCATCTGACACCTCCACATGACTTGGTGAACTTGCTTTCCTTCCTTAAGTTGTTTTCCAGTTCCCAAGGTACAAAGAAACCTTGTGATTTCTGTTTAGGTGCATGGCTACAGTCAGTTCACTCCACTGTGTGGAGAACTTCTGCTCCTCGCGGTGACGTTCTGCAGGTTAGCATCTCCTGTCTCACTGCTAGATAGAGGATTAATAACTAGGATATACAAAGAACTCAAGAAAATCTCAACTAAGAGAGCAAACAACCCAATCAAAAAATGGGCAAAGGACCTAAATAGACACTTCACAAAAGAAGAAATACAAATGGCCAATAAATGTATGAGGAAGTGTTCCACATCATTGGCAATCAGGGAGATGCAAATCAAAACTACCCTAAGATTTCACCTAACTCCAGTCAGAATGGCAATCATAAAAAACATGAACAACAACACCTGCTGGCGAGGGTGTGGAGAAGTGGGAACCCTAGTACATTGTTGGTGGGACTGCAAACTTGTGCAACCACTGTGGAAGACAGTATGGAGGATCCTCAGAAGATTGGGAGTGAACCTACCATATGACCCAGCAATACCACTACTGGGTATATACCCACCAGAATGGAAACCAAATTATCAGAGCGATGCATGTGTATCTATGTTTATAGCAGCTCAATTCACAATAGCCAAACTATGGAAGCAGCCAAGATGTCCAACTACAGATGAATGGATTACAAAACTATGGGATATGTACACAAT
>PVLC010004477.1:0-84732 GCA_004027655.1 Graphiurus murinus
TGTAATCCCAGCATTCGGGAGGCTGAGACCGGAGGATCCGGGTTCGCGGCCAGCCTCAGCTACCTAGTGAGGCACTCCGCAACTTAGTGAGACTCGGTTTCAAAATAAAGAATAAAAAATGGGGCTGGGGGTGTAGCTCGGAGGTAGAATGCCCCTGGGTTCAATCCCCAGTACCGCAAAAAAAAAAAAAAAAAAAAAAAAACAAATCAGAGTTTTGAGTAAAACAAAGTGTCATTATATAGAAAAAGAAACAGGACACTTGTGGTATTATTTCCCTGATGACTGTGTTGGTCTGGATGAACTGTATTATGCCATGGTAACACACACTGCCAAATCTCAGAGTCTGAAAATAGCTTATACTTATTGTTTGCTGATGGAATACACACAGCAAATTATACTCTGTTCGGGATTTAGGATTTCAGAGAAGCCACTATCTAATAAATTGTTGAGAAACATGACAGTTTGAAGGTGATCGTTAGATGAATCAGACACTAGATCTTAATGTTTCCTCTCAGAAGTGACACCTACCACTGGACAAAGCAAGTCAGATGGCCATATCTAAATACGGTGTGTATAGGCAAGTGATCACACCTTATGACCAATCAAACCATACACACCATATACACTTGATGAACTGCAATAATAACTATCACGAGGATCCTGGCTTACTGGAGATTTTCATGACTTCTTCCTTTCGTCTTTCCTTGCCAAACTATCTTCCACACCTGACTTTCTGAATTTTAAGAGAAAGCTATTAGGCCTTAATTATCTTCAATCACAATAGAGAAGATGTGTAAACTTATATCATCATCACTACTTGCCAATAAATAGTTTGTTAGTGTTCTCCAGAGAAAGAGAACCAATAAGAGATGTATGGATAGATATATAGGTGATAGATATATAGATGATAGAAAGATAGATGTTAGATATATAGATGATAGAAAGATAGATGATAGATAGATAGATAGATAGATAGATAGATAGATAGATAGATAGATGATACACTGATAGACAGTAGGAGATTTATTATAGGAATTGGTCCACATGATTATGGAAGCCGAGAAGCCCCATGACTTGCCATTTACAAGCTGAAAAACTGGGAAAGTCAGTGGTGCAATTCAGGAAGGCTAATAAACCTAACATTCAAGGGGATCACTGGTGTAAATCACTGGTAAAAGACTAAAGAAAGTGGAGTCCTGATGTCCCAGAGAAAGAGATTTTCCAAGTTTAGGAGAGAGAGGGAAGGGGGGGGGGGAGAGGAAGAGAGGGAGGAGAAAAGGGTCGGGGGGAAGGGAATTTGCCTTTCCTCTGCTTTTTTGTTACACCCAGGCCACCGCCAGCCATGATATATGCCTACTTTGAATGTGAATCTTTCAACTCATTCCACTGACTAACACACCAATATTCTCTGAAAATACCCTTACAGACACACCCAGAGACATGTTTTACTAATGCCCTAGATACTCCTTCAGTTCATGAATGTGAACCTATACTTAACCATCACCGTGGAGTCTTTAATCCCCAGTCCACACTTTGCCTGGTCTTCACAGAGTGGTTGCATCACTTTACTAAAGGCTGTGCACTAACAGGTGTTTCTTTCCACTGAGATGTGTTTTCATGGTTCCAATAGCCATTCCGTACTCTTACCTCTTCAGACCTTGGGGTGAAAGAACATCCTGCTTTTACTACCCTGAAATAAATTACATTTATGTTTCCCTGTACTCCATCAAAACTTTATAAAAATTCTTCCTTGTTCATCTCTCTCAAACAGATAGTCCTATTTGCTTTCTTCTGGGATCCTGACAGGTCCAGCCACTGTCTCTAGGTATGAAATATTTGTGTCCACTGCTCATAATCAAATCTATGAGGTTTCAAAGTTCCTAGAAACTGATCTTCTATTAAGATTTCACATTCTTAGAATCTCAATATTTCCTTTTTATTATATACAGAATGAATTTAACTTTTGACTTTACCCAGTAAAACAAAACAAAACAAAGCAAAACAAAAATATTTGGAGTCTTTATAATTACATGTTGTTGCTGTGGATAATTTGTTCAGAAGCTTCTCAGACACTATAGAGTGGGCTATTTATCATGTCAAGAACAGAAAGGGGGACTGTATATTAGTAAAACTCTAATCTTGGCATCTTGGTCACAGTGCTGTACTGTAGATCTCTGTTGGCAGATGCAGATAGAAACCCTAAGAATGAAATAAGTGGCAAGAATGCTAAACCAACCTGCCAGTCAATCAGTATTTACTGTTCTAAAACCTTACATGCTCCCAGTCCATTATTTCTATTGATTTATCCAAGGCTTTTCCAAGTTTTGCTCATTCTATTTTCTCTTATATTGATTTTTATTACTCTCTATTGACACCATTGCACGTAATAACTGCAATCTTGCTTGGTCTTATGTCGTATCACTTTCCTCCAATGTCTGATGCTTCATTCTCCAAGGAGAGAGCTATTTCATGCACAAGAACAAGAAAGGATATTCTCATTATAATCCAGCAAATCAGGAATAAAAATTGTGGGACAATTGTACAATCCCACATTCCAGTAACTAGTCTACGTTTTTTTTTCCATTACATTTTCATTCTACCTCATTAACCTTTGCAGAAATCTTGAAGTCAGATGGAATGACAGTTGGACATCAAACACCATTGTCCAGGGCTTATTAGAACTTTTCTGGTCAATTCTTGCTTTCTCCATTGTATTCCTTAACATTTACTTAGCTTGGGAGGTTGAGATGTCATTGCTTTTGCTAATATAGAAGTGTTCTTGGCAGCAAAGCACAATAGCCCTATTGCTACCCTTAACCAAAGTTAGATGTTATACTTAGATCATAGCATTATAAAAGTGCTGTATTGTTAAATCATGAAATAGAGTTAAAGTTAAGGTGACTTATGATAAATAAGAGTTATACTAAAATTGAAAAAAATGTTTGTTTTTTTTTTAATTCAGAGCCTTTAATATGCATAGCCTGCTGGTACCCACTTCTCTAGTGTCTGATTCTTTCTTTTCGACATTTTATTTTAATATTTATGTATTGCGTGTTCATTCTGCATTCCTTAATATAAATAAAAAACTACCAGTGATAGACTTTTTTCTCCAAAACTAATTCTGCCAAAGGCAAAAGGATGGACTTGCATAGAGGAGAATAAAATTTTAAAAGTGAAAAAAAAGTGTTAAAAAGGAAAAAATTATATTGGATTAAGAAAGAACATGAAGCCAGGCACAGTGGCATATACCTGTTATCACTAGGAGGCTAGGGAAGAAGAGAAAGTTCAAAGCCAGCCTGGCCTACATACAGAGACCCTGTCTCAAAATAAAATAAAATAAAATTTAAAGAGAAAGAGAGAATAGGATTTAAAAAACAATAGAGAATAATAGATTCTCAAGCTGTGAATGAGGCTAGAGAATAAAATAAAAGTAGACCCAAATGATGGAGTGGAGAGGAAAAGAAAAATGTTCAGAGAAAATTGGTTTAGTCTTCTTATCTGAAGAAAATGTGTTAGAAGTTTCAGCCCTATGAACAGAAGGTAGCACTTATGAAGAATGTAGAAACAGAAGACCTCAGGCTGGATAGAAACCAAATGAGTGAAAGATAAAAAAAAGAAAGGCATTTCTCAAGGTCGTTACCCAGTTTCTAATCAAAACATCTATGTTCTTATTTAGAAATATATCTCATATCTTTTCTGTCAGCACTATCCTAGACTTAATGAGGTCTATCTCCTCTTGTGGGGTTGTAAGCTCCTAAATAGAAGCTCATTTCTTATTCATTTGCTTCTCTGGCTCAGCATGATGTCTAATATTTAGAATACTTACAAGTTATATTTGTTAAATAAATACAAAATAGAAGAGATTTAGAGATTATTCTCTATGCTCAGCAGCTGAAATCTTCCCTGTATATATGTGTGGTGGGTGACAGCTAGAAAGGGAAGAGATGGATGATCTGCTTGGATTTTTGTAATTGGGAAATCTGTGTATAAGACCATATCTTTATACTTTCCCAACCCTGAATTTTTCCAAGGATGTTTTCCCAACAAGTCATATCCTATCACCTCTTCTACATCTTCTATTCACTGCTCTACTTCTTAAAAGTAAAAAGGACCATTTTTAACGTTCAGAACTGGAAATTGAATTGCTATGTTTAGTCTTTCTAAAGACATATTTTTCAAGAAAATCTAATATTGGGGTAATAAGACACTAATTCTTATTAACTTTATAGTAGTTCCTTTTCTACATGTTTTTCAATTCTCTCAAGAAAATAAGACAAGATTTCTCAACAAAACTCATTTTCTGCCAGGGGAGTTGTGATTAATCTTCAGCATATTTGGTTGATAATAAATTGAAAATGTACTCAAGATGAAGTTAACATCTCTTTTATCTGCAATGTTCTATTATAGAAATTAATCAAAATTAAATACAAACATCAGACTTCTGTATCTTTAAAGCATAATTAACACAGTCAAAATATATCTTATAACATTATTCTAAACTCATGATTAATGTGACCAAAAATGCAAAGAAAATGGAGACGGAATTCAGTCTGAATTCTGCTTTCAGTCCGAAAGTATTCAAACTGTCCCTTATTAACTCTGAAGCTAAAATTCAATTAATGCATGTAAATAAATTTATTGTCTGTACATTTAAATTTCCACTAAAATTAATCACAGTTAATCTGAACTGGAAACTATTATAATTTCCTCTCTGATCAGCGACACAAAAAGTTTTTTCCTTAAGTTCCTTTTTTTCCTTAAAGTTGGAGTCCAAATGCTCTTATTTTATGTTGAAGAGTAAATATTTTGATATTTTTATGAATTAAATTTACATTGATGTTGAATAGGACAGGTTATTTATTGAAATCTGATATAACTTCAGTTCCAACAATATCATTTTTTTTCTGGTGCTGGAGATTGAACCCACTGAACTATATCCCCAGCCCTTTCTTTTTTATTTGAGACAGGGTCTCACTAAGTTGTTCAGGTTGGTCTTGAACTTGTAATCCTCCTGCCTCAGCCTCCCGAGTAGTTTGGGATTACAAGTTTGGGATGACAGTGCCTAGCTCAAATAATATATATTTAAAGTGGGTTTTTAGTAAGTTTCAAGATATTTGGTCCATAATTAAATTATTTCCTCTTATTCTTTGTTTCTTTTTAAGAAGATGATTGCTTTCTCAATTAACAGTCTAAATCCTATCACATCTTGGTGGCCTGCTGATCTGAGTTTAGCTACTTTCTCTTGTCTTATGACTTACACATGTCATATATAATGTGATGAATCACACTCACATGATCTTACGGATGCTTGAATACATGCTGTTTTAGTCCATTTTTTGCCACTGTAGAAGAATAGCACAAGTAATAGGAACAGAAATTCATTGATTTACAATTTTGAAGGCTGATAAGTCCAAAATCCCGGGGCGATGTTAAAAGGGCAAAAAAAAGGTGATAAAAGGAGAAAGAGTAAGAGAGGGAAAGCAAGAAGAGGGTATAGAGGTTGGGGATGGGGTAGGAGAGAGAGAGACAGAGGGAGAGAGATCAAATCTGCAGCTCCAAGCATTGTAAAATCAGCACTAGTCCATCCATGAGAGCGGAGGAGCCCTGAGACCTACCACCTCCCATTAATCCCCACCTCCTAACACTGTTGTGTTGGGGATTAAATTTCTGTGCTTTTTTTAGAAAGAAGTTCAGACTATAGCAAATGCTAATCTGGTTGTCCACACACTGGACCAGATTTTAATCATATGTGTTTAGAAAGAGACAGAGGGAGTAAGGGAGAGAAAAAGTATTAGAATTCAGAGGAAGAAATATTGTCATATCCATTATTACTGAAGCAAGAGTCTGGATTCTTTTTTATTTTGCTTTTGAGGAAAAATCAGCCTAAATTAGAATTCACTTTGAATAAAACATTCAAGATAGCCCATTTAAGATAATTGAACTTCTGTTTATTACATAAAATTGTATCCATAAATGTCAGTGTTTTAGCCACAGGGCATTTTGGAAGAGTTACAAAATATACTGCAAGAAGCTGCCATGAACTGGGAGAGTGAGCATAATTGGCCCTTTTATTTTTAACTTTGGCTATTCCTTTCCAGACCTATCTAAGAATTGCTAAGCTATAAATTCTTTCTTTTTTTTTTTTCTTTTCAATGCCATAATCTAGGGCCACAGTTCTAGAAATTTCAATCTTGGCTAAAATATTAAAATTCTTTTCATGTCTTCTAAATAATAGTTCTATACACTGGTCATTTCCAGTTGCTTAATGGATTTGATTTGTAATTTGGCTATGATTGCCTCCTGCTTCTCTTTCTCCCTTCCTCCTTCCTTTTATTCTTTTCTTATGTGTGATACTAAACAAATGATAGAGAAACTGAGTTTGTTTTACCTTCACAGAGCTTTGAGGCTAGTTAGGAAGATTTTGTGTGCCTAGATAGCCACTTGGATGACCCCCAATGATTCTTTGACTCCTGGTGTTTAAGTTCTGTGTAGTCCCTTTACCGCAAGTGTGAGTAGATATATCAACTTGCTTCTACTGAATATATTTCAATAAATATAATGGGATTTCACTTCTGAGAGTAGGTTTTTAATAAGGTTTGTGGCTTCTGCCTTGGCATCCTTCTCTCTCTCTCTCTCTCTCTCTCTCTCTCTCTTTCTCTCTTTCTATTGCTCATGCTAAAGTAAGCAAGTTACCATGTTGTGAGAATCGCAATGAAGATATCCACTAGTATAGCAAGGAACTAAGGGCCTCCTTCCAAAGGCCTTCCAGAAGCAGCTAAGGCCTGTCTACAAATACTTAAGTGATCTGGGGAGATGATCCTTTAGCCCTGACTATACTCCTGGATCACACATTGACTACAACCAAGTGACAGCTAGAACCATCAGTTCAGCCAGTTCTGGGCTCTTAACATATAGAAACTGTGAGAAACATCGGTGATTTAATCTACTAAGTTTTAAGGCAATTTGTTGCCCAGCAATAGATGCTAATGTAGTAGAGCAAGCAAACCAATTCTTTAAAAACAGTATACCAGAAAACCTCTAGGGGATAATGCAAGGAGATGGAGTAAAATTAGAAGTTTTTGAATTGGATTTTGAAATATGAGTTTTATCTAGGAGGATGGCATTGGAATGAGGGGTAAATAAGTGCAAGAAAAAAGTTAAGTGAGCAGAGATTCAGAAATGTAAAGCCGTATGGCACGTCAAAGACAATATAAGTACTTTGTCATGTCTGTGTACTATGACAGAGCATAGGATGGTATATGGTATAGACATCTTTCATGTCATACTAGGAAACGTGAATTCTATCCCATGGGCCCTGAGATGGCATACTGAAAACAAAGTTGCTGCCTTTTACTGACTTCATTGACATGGCTGACGTTTTGACCAGGGCTTTCTTTGTAAAACCTATTAGGAACCTCAGAAGCATTCTCTATATTGTCCTCCCAGCAGTCATTTTCAAACAGTGAGCACTGGAGTAAAACATGCATAAAATCCCTAAAGAATCTCATCAAAATACCCCAAATTATACACACACACACACACACACACACACACACACACACACACATTGTGAGATTGTGAGAAATCAGCTTCCTCTCACTCTCACCTTAGGTATTAATTATTCATGTGCCTTCTAACTCAATGCAAAAAGTTTAAAGATTTATTTAACATTTTATAGGTGCTATAGGGTTTATAAAAGGAATAATTCAATGCATTTGTGTTGAATTGAACTGCAAATATTTTAACACCTATCTAGATCCTCAATTTCTTGCTTCCTTCTGTCTTTTCCCCACTTCTCAAATTTTATATGCATAAATTGAGGGCCCATTTGAACATTATGGTTAGCATCTTTGGTAAAGCTGAGAAGCTACAAAAGAGCTGACTGAGAAATGAAAAAATGGAAGTACTTCCATGGTAATGAGTTAGTAATTAGCCAGTTCAGTGTATAACAGCTTGGTGACTGTTTTACTACAACTTTCCACTCTAAAGCTAAAGGAGTCGTTGGAACTTTACAGCATTTCAGTGCTCTCAAATGAAAAAAAAGTGAGTGAGGTTAATACCACTGAACATGTCTATGTGATATTTTCAGTTATGCAGAGTTCCATGCTAGACGTTTTCTTCTATATATTAAAGAATGATTAGGAGGAGATGGACCAAATACAAATCCATCAAAGAGAGAATGATAATGATAATGAACCCAAGGGCACTCTACAATTGACTTATATCCCCAGCCATTATTATTACATTATTATTATTATCATTATCATTATTATTATTATTATCATTATTTTATTTTTAGATAGGGTCTTGCTAAGTTACTGAGGCTGATCTCAAACCTGTAATCTTTCTATTTCAGCCTCCCAAATACTGAGATTATAGGTGTGTGCCACCAGACCCAACTAAGAAAGTGATGTTTCTTGAGGCACTTTTCCATTTTATTAAAAATTCAAGAGAACACTTTTGAAATGTACATATCCCCTACTGCTATAGAGAGAAAAAGAAAGGATGTTGTTAGCACTCTATCACTGTTTTTTATCTAACATTTCAAATCTCTGAGAGTCTGGGCAGGAAGAAGTCCAGGGTACACTGTGTATTCCTCCCAATGCACAGTGACTTTGCAGTGTGTTTGGCAAGTTTGCAGAGGCAGGATAATCGCAAAGTACTCTGCATCTAATATTTCTTTAAACAAAAGTGCTAAGTCAACATTAAAAACATACGTTTCCCATTTTCCATTGCCATGATGTGATTGTCAGAAATTACGTAAGTAAACTGTGTGCTTTATTTACAACCAAAGTTATTTAACACATATGACAGATAGTTCAGACAAGATAAAGAATCATGTTCTCTAGAGCTACTTGTTGATACTGATAGGACTGCCTTTTGATTACATGGATCATTGAAGAGGACTAGGACATACTAATGGTTTACTATTCAAAATTTCTTTACATTGTCCCTATATCAGAAGATATTAATTTCATTATGCAGATAAGAAACATATCCTTGAAAAGTTCAAGCAAGCTGTCAAAAGTCATTCATAAATGACAAAGGTGGTTTCAAACCCAGGTCTTTATGATTCCAAAGGTCTTGTTTCTTCCACTATAATAAGTGGCAATGACATCTGAGCCCTCCACTACCTTGATGAAAGGCAGAATCAAGCCCCATATTACTGTTCTGATTCAAGCTGAATAAATCACCCATTTTTGAGTCAATTGAGGTTGATGGCTAAAAAATCCCACTGGGTTGCCAGGTCGCTGAAATGTTTCAGTTCTTTTGCTCAGATGACTTCCTCAGTAATTAACCATTCTGATGAACCAGAGAATTGATTAGATATGAAAATAACCTACTTTTAGAAAATGGAAATGCAATCTAAAACAGCCTCCTAGTTTTCTTACTCTAAGGAGAAACAGTAGTTCTGTTCTTTCTGCCAGAGGGTGAAGACAGGCATGATCCTCATTTCTCCTTTGCTTATTATTCACACTATGATTTTCTTAAATGCTTTTCTCAAAGATTGCCCAAAGAATCTTCTCAAATATCTGAAATCCTTGTTCCTGATCCTGAGATAAAATATAAAAACTAAATAGATAGCTGTTTTGTTTATTGTTCTGTGAAATTACATTATTAGGAGAGCCATCATTTTAAATTAGGAAGTGATGCATGGCTATAACTGGCTTCAACCCGTTACCTTTTTATGATTAAGGAATATTTTGCCATGTTAAAAAGTCCTGAGGAAGCAATTGGAGATTTTCATGCTGTTCCTGTTTTGAGAGTATCTGACTGTATTACACGTAGAGACTCTGCAAAGGAAACACAGATGTGATATTGTTTGGGGGAATAGAAAAAACAAAGTCTACAGTGTATGGTTATGATGCTTTTTGTAGACTGATTTTACATTTACTCAGAATTCTATGGTAGTAGATCATAATATGAGTGTCTAGGAGGCAGCTTTAAGAGAGAAATTTAAGAAACCTATGTTTTAGAGTGAGACAAACCTGTGTAAAACCCTTCTCTATCATGTACTAGTTACATGGATTTTAGCAAACAGCCTCAGAAATTTTATATATAAACAGCCACTTTTACAGTCTCAGTAATCTTATATATAAAAATGAAGATTATAACCAGCTACAGTGGTGCACACCTGTAATCCCAGTACTTGGGAAGCTGAGACAGGAGAATGGCAGGTTCAAAGCCAGTGCGTAGTATTGGGAAGACATTGTCTCCCATACTAAAAAAGGCTGGCAGTATAGCTTAGAGATAGAGCCCCCATGGTGTAATATCCAGTACCACACATGTGTATGCATGTACACACACACACACACACACACACACAAAAACAAAAAAATGATTATTACTTCTTAGGAGTATGGTGAGGATTAAGGAAGAATATATACATCAAATGGTAAGTATATGATGAATGTTCAGAAAAATAATAGTAACTCTTGGCCTAAGTATTGATGGGATCTTATTCATACATACCCAGTGACCTGCATATCTCAGAAGCAGAAACATGTGTGATAATGTGGAGTGATTCTCTCACAAACCCTTCAAGCATCTCACTATTCACCTATGTAGCCAAGACAGTGAAGAAGGAAGCTTGTAATGAGTTTTAATCTCCTTAGGACTTGTGTTTTAGCATCTTTGTGCCCTTTAGAGTATCTATCTAGCATAGTGTCTGGTGACAGGGAGTTACTCATGCACAGTTTTAAAAAAATAAGAGAAAAATATTTATTTGATATATTGGTTAACCTGAAAACTAAAGAACCCAACAGTAGGTTTACTGAAATGTCTCTTATATGCTAAATACAAGTTTTTTTTTTATAATACGTGCTAGCTAAAAAAAATACTTTTGATAAGCCAGATATGGTGGCACAATCCTGTAATCTCAGTATTTGGGAGGTAGAGACAGGAGGATCACAGATTTGCAGCCAGCCTCAGCAACTCTTTGCTGACCATGCCCCACCCTACCTCATCATGCAGAAGACAAAGCATACTTTGAAAACTTCCTGAAGGTCTTTTTTTTTTTGCTATTCATACTATTGTTGGACTGAATGAGAGCTACACTTTGTTGCTGATGTCATTTTTCCCAAATCCTTGAAAAAAGTTGATGCTTTGTTTTGTTAATATGCGAACCACACAGTGTTGTTCTCAGAGACTCAGTTCTTTTTCAACATTTTTTGAATCATATTATATGACATTCTCAGGATTAAAATAGACAGTCATTCTATACTTCAAGCACACTGAAATTCTTTCCTATTATCTTGTTATGCTGTCTCACAACCAAGACTTTTCATTTGCTTTTCCCACTCCTATTGGCCTCCAAGACTCATGTTAAATGTCCTGTCTTCCAAGAAGCCTTTCTGGAGCCTCCAGTTCTATATAAGGAGCTTACTTATGGGATTTCTTAGCAGTTTTCTCCTCATAGCAATATATGAGGTCACAGTGTAATTGTATGTACAGCAGTCACTGCTGCCAAGTATGTGTAGTGGCTCTCCATTCCTGCTTATATTTGCCTCATCAGTTATCAATGTTGTGCCTGGTTTACAGCAGAATAAGTTATCGGCAAATATTTGTTGAATAAGTGAATAAATAAGATGAAGATTTCATGTCCTTTGCTGTTTGAAAAGATGCTAATGTTGGAGAGAGAGAGAGAGAGAGAGAGAGAGAGAGAGAGAGAGAGAGAGAGAGATCTTTGAAAAGCACATTGTAGGTTTCTCACTCACTCTGAGATGGCCTATATCTCCCTTGAATGTATATTTATTGCTTTTCTAAATAAATCTCTGTCAAAAGAAAAAAATATTTTGTAGTTAAATATAATAAGTGTTCCAATAAAAACTGGAAGCTCATGATATTCAGTAACAGGAAAGAAGGACGGAAATAACATCTGAACTGGGTTTTATGTTAAAGAGGTGTTTGGCAGGTAGATAGTAATCTGTACTATTTTTGCTTAAAAAAACCAAAAACAAACAAACAAAACCAGAAACATTCTCAACATTAAAGCAGGGAAAAGGTGATGCTTGGTGCAATGTTTGGTGCAATGTCCCTTCATTCCGACACCCTTAGGCTATATCTAAGCTGCTTCTGGGTACCTAGAACTCAGACCTCCATTTAAGCAATGTGTCTCCCAAGAGCTGCCTCTCTGCCTTCATCTCCTAAAGCATAGCAAAGGATATGAAAACATTAGTACTCACTATGTTTATGTATTTTAAAACCTATCTTAGTATTGCTACCTTCAAATTATCAAATGACAAAACAACACATTATTTTAAATTGTTTTCTGGCAGTGGTCACTAGTCTAGTGCTATTCTAGGAAAAAATTTTCCCACTCTATCTACCTTACAAGTTAATGTGGCTGTAAATGTAACTTCTGATTTCTGACTTAATGCTTCTATTTTAAAATATCAACACAAATTTTACTTTTGTTTCAGATCAACCCTGGAATTAAGTCCAGTGTATAATATAAATGATAATATGTTTTAAATAAACTAGTCAGTTATTCTCCTTCCAGAAATATATAGTGAATATACTTTATTCCTAGGTTTCAAAACTGTCACCAGCCTGATTTTCGGTTCACCTCATACACCATTGTCATTGGACATCCGATGTGTGTGTGTGTGTGTGTGTGTGTGTGTGTGTGTGTGTGTAGCATATTTTGTATTTTGAAATGAAAATGGGACATTGGAATTTAATGAACAATTTTGGTCACTTTCCAATTTTGGAAATTAGGACTAGGGTTTTTGAATCCCTGACCAATTTTTTAAGGAAAATTTATATAGTGAGCCGACTGGCTAACCATTGACTATTTTATTCAAATTAATTGTTACTATATCACATATTTTATGATGTAATAGGTCTTATTGCCATATAAATATCGAGGGATGTGTTACTGAGCATTCTTTTCAAAAACATTTATCAATAGGTTAATTGGTTAATTATTGTCATTATATTACAGTAAGTTTGTTTGTGTATGTATGTGTATGTGTGTGTGTGCGCATGTGTGTGTATGTTACAAGAGATTGAACCCAGGGTCATTTTATCTCTAAGTTATATCCCTAGCCCTATTTTATTTTGAAAAAGGATCTTACCAATTTGCTGAAACTGGCCTCGAACCTGTGATCTTCCTGTCTCAGCCTCTTCCAAGTACTGGGATTACAAGCATAAATTAGCACACCACCTGGCTCTGTTAGATCTTCACAATGACAAAAAAAAAGTATTTAATTATAAGTAGTTGATTCATTGGTACAATTCAAAGTATCTTAATTGTGTTCAACTTCAAAACAAATGACTGTATTCTCTGAAGCAAAGCCAGTTATAATCATAGATGAATTTAATCTTGAAATATAAATATGGCTAACGTGGCTTTCAAATAGAAGCAAGGTGAACAGGCATTTCACAAAGAAAGTAATTTAGCTGTATTTAATAACAACACAAAAACACAGACCCTAAAGAAATTTCTCTTTGAAGGAGTTTCCATTTTAACTTCTCTGGGCAGCTCTCATACTGTGAAAATATATTTGATTATCACAGGTCATCAATGGCTGGCTCACTAAGCACTAAGACTACACTTCTAGGAGAAGATGCCTTAGTAGATAAGAGTTCAGATTTTATCTTAAAGACTAGTGTTCCTTTTGATTTCTACTGGAGAAATGACTTCCCTTAACCAACTGCAAAATGCTATAGTGTTGGATATCCTCCTTGTCAATGCAATCACATGATGGAATATTCCAGAAAATGATAAAGGGAAAAAGACTTTCAGCATAGCACAATTATAAGATCATGGATCTAGTGCCGGGTTGCCTCTACTACTTCATTGGAATTGTCAGTGAAGGTGACTTTTCTCTTTAAGATGTCTCTCTCTCTTTTTTTTTTTTTTCTAAAATGTATACATTAATGGTACTCCCTTCTTACACATATGTGTGTATTGAATGAGCCAATGTATATTTCTTTCATATATGTAAACACTTTCAATATAGATTCTTTTACATAGTACTTCCTATATAAGAAGTTGTTTTATTTTTTTATTTATTTATTTTTGTTTGCAATACTGGGGATTGAACTCAAGCATTCTACCTCTGAGCTATACCCCAGCCCTATTTTTTTATTCTTTATTTTGAAACAGGGTCTCACTAAGTTGTGGAGGGCCTCACTAGGTAGCTGAGGCTGGCCGTGACCCCAGATCCTCCGGTCTCAGCCTCCCAAATGCTGAGATTATAAGCATGCACCACCACACGCGGCTAGAAGTTGTTTTATTTTTAAAATACAGAATATAAAAGAATTTAAAGAAAAGAAAAAATTTGGAAGTCTTATTAATCAAAAACATTAGGGGTGCTGTAGTATGTTAGGAAATTTTGAATAAGAATCCAGTGAAACTTAGTATAGAAGAAGTATTAAATATTTTATATTATTTATCCTGGCTACAGCTTTATAAGGTTGGTATCAGTATAAGCACAGTAAGGTAGATAATATTGTTAGTTTATAAAGAAAAAAAAATGGAGAAATTAGTTAACAGAGTAGAAGAAAATTAACTATTGCCTAATTCAATTTTCTTCACATGTGACTGTTTATAAATATTTAGAGCTATTATAAGATTCTGCCTCTGATTTTGACTATTCTCAGTACCTCATATAAGTGGAACCATAGGTCACTTGTCCTTTTGTGCTTATTTATTTAATTTAGCATGATGTCTTCCAGGTCATCCATGTTGTAGCATGTATAATATATATTTTTCTTTCTTAAGGCTGGATATTACTAAATTGCCAACTTTAGTTTGTGCATTCATCCATCAATGAATATATTGGTTGACATTGTGAATAATGTTGCTTTGAACATAGATTTAAAAGTATGTCTTCAAGACCCTGCTTTAAATTCTTTTGCGTATATACCCAGAGGGAAATTTCTGGATCACATGGTAATCTTTTTTTAGTTTTTGAGGAACCACCTCAAAACTGTTCATAGCAGCTATACCATTTTATATTCTCTCTAGTAGTTAAAAAATGTTTCTATTTCTCTACATCATCAGCAATATTTGTTATTTTCTCTTTTATTTTTGATAGTAGCCATCAAAGTAAATGCGTGGTGATATATTATTGTAGTTTTGATTTGCATTTATTGTAATGATTAGTGACATTTAGTATCTTCTCATGTGCTTATTGGACATTTGTATCTCTTCCTTGAGGAAATGAGTATTCAAGTTCTTTAACTCTTAAAAAAATCAAGTAGTTTGTTTTATTCTTGTGGTTGAATTATAGTCCTTTATGCATTCTAGATTTTAACCTCTTACCAATTATATGATTTGAAAATGTATTTCTACATTTTTCAGGTTTCCTTTCACTCCACTGATTATGTTTTTTAATGAACAAACAGCTGTAATTTTGATAAAATCCAATTTGTTAATGTTTTTCTTGTGTTATATTTTTAGTTTCATTTCCAAGAAATTGTTGCCAAATACAATGTTCTGATGATTTCCCTCTGTTTTCTTCTAATAGTTTCATAATTTCCAGTCTTATGTTTAGATGTTTAGGCATTTAATACATTTTGAGGGGTGTGTGTGTGTGTGTGTGTGTGTGTGTGTGTGTGCGCGCGCGCTATAAGGGAAGAAAGGATCTGACTACATTTTCTGCATGTGATACTCAGTTTTCCCAGAACCCTTTGTTAAAAAGACTGCCCTTTTACACATTGGTCTTGTCACCCTTATGAAGAATCATGTGGTTATATTATCTACCCAAAGTTGTATTTATGAATTCTCTCCTTTACCCCGTTAGTCTTCTTATTTATGTTTTTGCCAATAATATACTGCCTTGATTATGGTAGCTTTGTAGCAAGTTTTGAAATCAGGAAGTATGAGACCTTTGACTTTGTTTCTTCAAGATTGCTTTGGCTCTTTGAAATACCTTGAAATTCCATATACATTTTAGGATTGAGTTCTTTTTTTATTATGCCAAAAATACTATTGTGATTTTGATAGAAGCTGTATTAAGTCTGTATAAAACAGTAGATTGTATGGGTAGCAGTGACATCTTAATGCTATATCTTCTGATCCATGAATATGAAATGTCTTCCAGTTATTGATGTCTTCTTTGATTTGTTTCAGCAGTGTTTTATAGCTTTCACTTATATATCTTTTACCTCTTTGGTCAAGTTTGTATATTTTGCTGTTTTTGATGCTATAGTAAATTGAGTTGTCTTATTTCTTTACTTTTTGTTAATGTATAAAAATACAACTGACTTTTCTGTGTTGAATTGCTATTCTTTTTTTAAAAAAAATTATTTGTGCATTGTAATCATACATCATGATGAAGTTCAGAGTGTTAGAAGCATACATGCACACAGTACTCAGAGAGCCCTCCCTCTCCCCACCTTCCCATACATGGCATTATGATTTGCATTGATAAATTTGTGTTTGCACATTATGTCCACTGAAGTGTTTCCCTCTTCAAGTCTTCCTCCCCGCTGCCCTGCTTCCTGCCCTCCACTAAGGTTTCTCCTCTTTTTTCTGCAGTCCCTCCTCTATACCTGTTTCTCCCTAGCTTCCACATATGAGGGATTCTGTGACTTTGATTAATTCATTTATTGTTCCTTAATTGATTAATTCATTAATTGTGGGTTTGAATGTGTGTATATGTGTGTGTGTATAATCCTTAGAGTTTTCCACATATGAAATCATGCCATCTATAAATAGATGTATTTTTATTTCTTATTTCCCATTTAGATGCAGTTTCTTTTTCTTATCCAATTCCTCTGGCTAGAGAGAGAAATTTTACAAAGTTATACAGATTCTCATATCATCTCTAAATTTTTCTAGATTCTTCACTTTTCTATAACCTTGACAACTTTTACTCTATAGTGACCACAACTATTTGGGCAGAAAGAAAAACATATGGTACTTGTCTAGGGAAATAATGAATGGTTTATCATTCAATGATTTATACCCCCAGAAACCACAGAATTTTCATTAAATATTCCAAGAGTCTTTGAATTGTGTTTAATGTTTTTAGTCTTTTTTCTAATATAACCTCAAAGTCTTAAGTCACAAGGAATTTATATGCCATATGGGAAATTATAGTCCCTCTCAACATTTCCATGAAAGAATAATGAATACAAGAAAATAAATTTCAAATCAATTATTTATGAATATCACAATATAGGCCAGTTTTGCTATGTGTAAATCAATGGGTTTGACATGGAAGAGGTAAAAGGAATGAGCTTATGACTATTCTCTGTGAAAATGGTTCATATTACCTTCATAGAGAACAGTGACGCTGTAGTTCAGTTTTGACATGTAATCCCACATTAACCCTGGCCTGTCCCAGTCATGCCTGTAAGTGAATCCCCTTGCTCAGATTTATGTCATCTAATGTATGCCATATAATGCCATACATGTAGTAGGAGATGATGTGTGGGAAGATGCACTTGTATAATTGATGCTGCCAGTGAGGTAGTAATTTTTATATTTAATATATACTTTGACACAAAAATATAACAATTGTGCATATTAGTTGAGTGCCACATGATTCAATTTATGTATGCATTGTATAAGCAGGTTAAACATATCTTTAAATATTTATTACTAATTCATGGTGAAAACATTCACAATTCTACAATTCTTTCTCCTAGCATTTTGAGATAGAAAGTATGTAATTGTTCTCTCTTTCTATGATCACCCTGTCTGTACTGTTCAATAGAACTCCAGAACTTCTTTCACCTATCAAACTACAAATTAGTGCCTATTAGTCAACCTTTCCCCATCCCTCTCAACTTCTATGGGGTTAATTATTTTAGGTCCCACATATCAGTGAGCTCATGGGGTACTTGACTTTCTGTGCCTGTATCATTTCACTTAGCCTAATAAGTCTCAAGTTCTATCCATGTTATCACAAATGACAGGATTTCATTCTTTCCTCTGTCTGCATATGCACCATATTTTCTTTATCCCTTATTAGCTGATGTGTACTATGGTTGTTTCCATTTCTTGGCTATTGCAAATACTTCTTCAATTTGAGTGCACATGTCTCTTCAACGAACTGATTTCCTTTCCATTGGTCATATGCTCAGTAGTGGGATTCCTAACTCATATAGTAGTTCTATTTTTTATTTTTTCAGGACCCTCTATACTATTTTCCATAATGGCTGTATTAATTTACACTCCCACCAACAGTGTGCAGGGGTTCCTTTTTTTCTAACGCTTCTCCAGCATTTATCTTTAGTCTTTTTGATAGTAGCCATTCTTACTAGAGTGAAGTGATTATCTCACTGTGGCTTTGAATTGCAGTTTACTGATGATTATGATGTTGAACATTTTTTATGTTGTCCATGCATAGGAATGCCTATGTGGTTCCATTGCCCAGTTTTTAATTGGTTTATTTATCTTTTGTTTGTTATTTGAGTTTTAGAAATCTCTTACATAGTAGTCATCCCCTTGTCAAATGTATAGTTTATAAATATTTCCTCCCATTGTGTAGGTTGACTCTTCACTATCATGATTGCTTCCTTTGCTTTGCAGAAGCTTTTTAGTTTGATGTGATACCATATATCTATTTTTGCATTCACTTCATGTGATTTGAGATCTTGTCCAACAAGTTCTTGGCTATTCCAGTGTCCCAAAGAATTTCACTCATGTTTCTCTCTGGTAGTTTCAAATCTTACATTTAAATCTTTAATCACTTTTGAGTGTATTTTTTGTAAGTGGTGAGAAATAGGGATCTGTTTTCATTCTTTGCCTGTGGATATAAATGTTTTCCAGTACCTTTTATTGAAAATGCTGTCCTATCTCTAATGCATGTTCTTTGTGGATTGAACTCAGGGACATTCTACCTCTGAGCTATTTTTTTATTCTTTATTTTGAAACCAGGTCTCACTAAGTTGCGGAGTGCCTCACTAGGTAGCTGAGGCTGGCCACGAACCCGGATTCTCCGATCTCAGTCTCCCCAATGCTGGGATTACAAGCGTGCGCCACCACGCCCGGCTTTCTCCAATGCATATTTTTTGTACTTTTATTGAAAGTCAGTTGACTGTTTACTTTTTAGGCTTTCTACTCTTTTCTGAAAATGATGGAACCATGAAGAAATGTTCCTGTATTAACTAATTATCCATAAGAAAATATGGGCTCCTTCTTCCTAAATTGACCTTGTAACTGAGAAGAGACTTATCAGTAGTCATGCATCAATGAGAAATTAGATTGCAAACAAGAAAAGCCACTTCTTCTCTTTGACGTAATGTTAAACTTCACCATATTTAGATAATTGGGGGTTCAAATGAGATTTTTCTTTGTGAGGTCACAAAGCACAATACTAGAACAGAAAAGATCTGAATTATGTAGTGATTCAATTTAAGCCAAGGCCCTCTGAACTTCTGAAATTCTTTACCACTGCTAAACCTGTAAGTGGATTTTTGGTGTTGTTGCTTTTTATTTTTCCTTTATACTATATTTTTTTACTATTTTATTTTTTATAGTTATGATTTTCCAACTTGCTGTGTTGGCAAATAGCTTACTTACTAATTTTTACATCCATTTCTTACTCTATATTTTAAACAATTTTGGAAGAAATTTTATTTTTACATGTAAAATTGATACTATATGTAATTTTGTTCTTTTGTTGTATCTATTATTGTCATTGATGCAAATTTAATTTTCTTAGAATGAAAATTTTAAACTTGTCAAATTATTTTCTGAATGTCTGTTTTAAAAATGCTGGATTTCATTTGATTTTTACTGGATTTATTTCAGAACTAAAAAGCAACTTCATGATTTTAAAGAAAGCTATAAAGTTTAGAAGTGATAATCTCTTTCACTCATCCATCTCCACATTTGTTTCTTTGTACTTACAGGACATTGACATGTATTGACCAGTTTTGTTCTAGCTCAGATTCTAGAGACAGGATGCCCTGAGCCAGGCTGACATATGTACAAACCGAGCCTTCTTTTTTTTTTTGCGGTACTGGGGATTGAACTCAGGGTCATTCTACCTCCGAGCTACACCCTCAGCCCTATTTTTATTCTTTATTTTGAAACCAAGTCTCACTAAGTTGCGGAGTGCCTCACTAGGTAGCTGAGGCTGGCCAGGAACCTGAATCCTTGGGTCTCAGCCTCTGGAATGCTGGGATTACAAGCCTGGGCCACCACGCCCGGCTAAATGGAGCCTTCTTTAATAGCTTAGTTTAAGAAAATCACACCTTTGGGTCTGTATTCACATCTAGAAAATGGCAATAGTATTACTAAAATGATATAATGTGTGTGAAATACCTAGTACTCAATAAATATCCATTAAATGTGTTTCTTCTTAACACATATATTTGACAGAACACAAGAAGTGAAAAAAGGGCTTTAAAAATAATCAAAACTTTAGTACCAATATTTTATACTATATGCTATTTAATAAAAAAGATACAAATTTCCTTGTTTATTTCTCTAAACTAGACTAACCCTAATATCAAAATAGCCTTAACTATAGAAATAACACAACAGAAAAAAATAAGAACATATTTATTTTACAATTTAGCAAAATAATAGTATATTTTAATAAGGAGAAATTCACTCTGTAAATGTTAGGACCAATTAAAATTAGAAAATGACTTTGGTAATTCATCGCCTATATTGATCCAAGGAAAAAAATACATATGACTATTTTGATTTGCACAAAAACTGCATTTGTTGAAATCAACAATATTCATTTTAAATCTTGAGATAATTTTTAACATGATGAAAATGCCAATAGTAAAGATTATTCTAAATGTTAAAGTAGTACAGACATTTTCTTTTGCAATCAAAGATTCCCTTGTAATCAAGACATTTCTTTTATTAGCAAGAGGCTTCTGATTGTGGTCATTTATTACAGGCTTTCTTTGTGCTAAGGATTAAATCTAAGTGATATCTCTTAATCCTGTCAATTATTTAAACAGTATTCTTGCTCATTTTACAGATGAGACAACTGAATCTTACGAAAAGTGAATTGCCTAACATTTTATTGTGTATAAATGGCAGAATGTAAGCCAAGTGTCTCTAATTTTAGGACACATTCCCTTAAATATTCAGTACTTTTGTTCCTAACAAAAACAGTAAATCAGTTAGCCTGGCGTGGTGGCGCACGCTTGTAATCCCAGCATTCGGGAGGCTGAGACCGGAGGATACGGGTTCCCGGCCAGCCTCAGCTACCTAGTGAGGCACTCCGCAACTTAGTGAGACTCGGTTTCAAAATAAAGAATAAAAAATAGAGCTGGAGGTATAGCTCAGAGGTAGAATGCCCCTGAGTTCAATCCCCAGTACTGCAAAAAAAAAAAAACAGTAAATCACATACTCATGATATCAAAATAGTAGAAGTACCAAATAAGTTGTTGAAGAAAATTAATATTTGCTAGTCAAAAATATTTATCATATATAAAGAAGCAATATCTTACAATTATAGTTCACTGTAGTTTTTATTGCCTGGAGGGCAAGGGTCATAGTTCAACCCCCTTTTTACCATCCAAAGAATTAGCCTACAGATAACTGAGGGTGTGATCACAAATTCATTCATTTGCTAATTCAGAAACTTTCATTCCAGCAGGGCTTGGAGGCCTGGTGGCACTTTGGTAATCCCAGCAATTGGGAGGCTGAGACCAGAGGATCTGGGTTCATGGGTTCGAGGCTAGCCTCAGCTACCTAGAGAGGCACTCCACAACTTAGTGAGACACTGTTTCAAAATAAAGAATAAAAAATAGGCCTGGGGGTATAGCTCGGAGGTAGAATGCCCCTGAGTTCAATCCCCAGTACTAAAAACAAAAAACAACAACAAAAAAAATCCATTCAGAACCTATCTTTTGTTGCATAGTTTCTTGAGGAAGAAGGATATAGAAATAAATACATTCAAGTCTTTTTTCTTAAGATGTTTAGTTTTGTGGACTCAGCAGACATATACAAAACATGCAGTATGAAATATGTAGTAATAAGAAATCATACAAAGTATACAGGTATTACAAAGGAGGCAATGACAAACTATTGAAAGTGAGGGTGATTCATTTTAGGGAAGTCTTTTTGAAGGAGGTGATGCTTGAGAAAGGTTTTGAGAAATCAGTGAATGTTCATCATGGAAAGCAAAAAAGCAACTTCATGCTTTTAAAGAAAGCTATAAACCATTTGTTACACAATTAAGGGAAGTTTTCCTAACCTTATAGAATAATTACCTCCTCATAATTGTGTAATATGCATATTTCTATGTTATCTAACTAATCAAATGCCCATTTTTTATATTAATACATTTTAAATATAATTACTATCATAATTACTGACCTAAGGCAGAAATAAAATATATTAAAGTGACTTTTTTTTATTTATTCAATGTGACTTTTAGCTATAGCACCATATTTAACTTAGAACATGTTCTATAATAACTAAATATACATAATTAGGAAACTAAATGAATATATTATCTTTAATATATCTTGAACTATCGTATATAACTATTGAATTTAAGATGTAGAAAGAATATAGAAAAATCATGTGGTTAATTTTCTTGAGTTTCAGTACTTGTTAAATGTCATTTAACCAACAGAGGATTTTTTTCTCTTTCCTTTTTATTCTTCTATGCCTTTTTTAGTGCTTATCTAGACTTTATACTTAATAAAATTTAGGATTATAATATACATGAATATTGTACAAACATCATCCAAAAAGAAAATGTTTTTAAAAGAAATAAAAAATATTTTAGTAATTTGTCACCTTGTTAAACATTTAGCTAAAGAACAATGCAATAGACATATTAATATTAGAGATGACTCTGCTTTAAAAATACCACTGCACTGCTATGTTTAGAGGGCTAACTGTAAAGGAGAAGTAGCTCTGCCTAGAGAAATATTTAAGAAAGTGGTCTGTCCACCTATGTCAGAATTGTCTAAGCAGATATTTCTTATACCCTGAGTCCACTCAATGATGACTTCTGAGAATGCAGCCTAGAAATCTGAATCTCTGTAGAACCACTGACATATACCTTTCCTTTGAAATCTTAATTTATTTCAACTTACTTTGTGTCAGCTCCATGGGAATGTGTTCAGTTTCTGGGCATGTTTGGTGTTACCTGGTTACATAATCATCAAATCAAATGGAAGTCACTTAGAACCTTGCTGGAGGACCTTGCTCAAATCATGTCTATTCTCATTTTCGTGTATAGTGTATATCCCTTTTTTGTGTGTGTGTGGTGCTGGGCATTGAACCCAGGGGCATTCTACCTTCGAGCTGCACCCCAAGACCTATTTTTTATTCTTTATTTTGAAACAGGGTCTCACTAAGTTGCAGAGGGCCTCACTAAGTAGCTGAGGCTGACCGTGAACCTGCCATCCTCCTGTCTCAACCTCCCAAGTACTGGGATTACAAGCATGTGCCACCATGCCCGGCTCATGTATATCGATTTTTAAAAGTTTTTTTTTTTTAGTAATATATTCTTCTACTTTATATCAATTTCCTTGTTCTACATTTCTGTTTGAAAACCTGAGCCACTTATTATACATATTATACATACTACATGTTCATTAAGTGGATAACCATAGGGATGATGGTTCCTCTAGCCCCTTCCTTTTTTTTTCCCCCATAGTGGTGAAGGTCTGATCTACAAATGTACTGGTCCACTATCAATACCCTATTATTGCTTTCTTTCAAGTGGATCTAGAAAAAAAAAAAAAAAAACATTAATTTCTATTTCCATTTTCTTTACTGCATGTCCTGAAATTGATTTGAATTTTCACTATCCACCTTTGACTCCTATATCTTTTTTATCAATTTATTCTCTCTTAATTTGGTCAGAAAGAAGTAGAGGAAAGAACAGAAAATTCACGAATAATATAAATTCCAGAAACCTATTTACCTTTGTGGTTTATCTGCTTCTTATATAATTCTGGGAGCTTTAAATCATAAATAATTATCTTAAAGTCTACAATTTAGGATACCAGGTTATGCTATATTTTATTTTGTCTTCTATAACACCAAACTTCATGATGGTTGAGACAGATATTAGCTCATTGACATTGGTAAGTCAATACCATGTATCTATGTTAACTATATGTGATGCCTCTGTGAGATCCATACCATGATACTTACATAGTTAGCTAGAAGAGGATATAGTTTTTTTATTCATATTTTAAAATTTCTTTACTAATGATGAGATCCAAAGAAGTAAATTTTGGGAGCACCATGTCAGAGAATTCTTTTTTAAAATGTTATAATTTTTGGAATCATATAAATGGTATAGAGTTTTATATTTGGGGTAGTTTCTTCCTTGATTTATCTAACTCTCTTCCTTTTTGGGGATAAATAATGAAAAAGTAGAAAGGTCTCTTTCCACACATGTTATTGTATGATTACCTCTTTATATTCTCTCAACTAATATCTTTATAGTCCCTTAATAACCTGACATAAATATTTTTATGCACAGAAATCCTCTGGAAGCATAACTGTTTTATCCTTTATTGTTGAAAAGTTACTTCTTAGTTCCTCATTTAATACCTAGATCTGTAATTCATCTTTCACAACCAATTCCATATTTCCATTCTGAATCCCATTCTGTGGCACATTACACTATAATGACCACTACAATGAGACTGAAAATTTCTTGAGATCATTTTTTAATCTTTATTTACCTCTAGATAACCAAATTATAGGACCATGTCTTTCCTAATATTGTCTTCTTATGGACTAGAATGGGATTGAACCCCACTGAACTAAAGCTGTTCCTAGTTGAGTATGGTCTCATCCACATCGTTTTCTAGAAATTTCCTTCTCTATACAGCCCCATGCCATTAAAAAGCATTGACAATTTGGCATTGCCAGAGTCCTTCACAGACTAACCTTTTTCCCGGCTGACTTCTTTCATAAATTTTACATCAGTATGTAATTGAAACAGTCTTTTTATCTGAACCCCTTACTATACTTCAATGAACAGTTTCTATCAAAAGTGATTTCTTCTTCACTAGCTCAGTCTTACAGTTATAATCTGCACACCTGTGTACTTCATACATTCAGTAAATTGTGTACTTATAAAAGGCTAAGGAATATATAAATGCATATGTATGCCTCCATGTATTTTGTTTATTAGTACAAATAATTGGATAGATACATGCAATTCTTCATCTATGCATGTATAATGAGAAAATACATGCATCGCATTTAAAAACACAAAGCATTTTGTGCTGTTATCTCAGCATACACAGCTTAAATATAGTCTAATAAGAGCAACTTCTTATACTATGCAGCCCTTTGGACAAAAGCACTTCACTGTTCATTGCTTTCCAGACAGGTTCTGACCTTTTCTAAGATACTTACAGTGAAGAGATAACATGTCAAATTTTTTCCTTGATAGACGTTTTGAGAGTCTCTCATCTGGGATTTGGAGTTGAGTGTTCAGAGATGGAAGGCATGCACTCATTGTAATTCATCTGGAACACTTGGTAATCTTGAGTTTTCCTATCTTTCCCTAAAAATAATTAATGCTTCACAAAAGGTAATATCTCTTGAAGCAAATTTAATTTAAAAATCTATTTTAAGTGATAGTGAGCTGATGACACACTTTACTAAACGGTAGGTGTTCAGAATATTCTGAGAAACCAGCTGCATGTGTGTGCATGCGGATGTATGTGTATGAGTGTTTTAAATTCAAGAACAACCACAAAGCAGGGAAAACCATAGCAATTCCGTTCTTTTTCAGGAATGCTACTGATTATAATGATAACTCTTGCCCAAGCTTACTAATCTAGCATCTTTAATTAAAGTCGATAATGATGAAGTATATTTATTTAACAGAAAATATCTAACTTTATGAAAATAATATAATTTTCTGGCTTACTTGTGTAGACAAAGAAGACAGACAGACTGTTTTTATACCTGCTATAACCACTCTTGTCACATGTGAGAGTGGAGTAATAAGTATTGTTTAAGATTGTGATAAACTCATTGAATAGCATAAAAGTCTTCAATTTTTACAATCGTTTTTTTATATCTGTAAGGATAAATTGGGCTAAGTTTGCTCAAGATTTTGATTTAATAAGGGATAACATTCTGCAAAAATTAAAACCCAAATATCATCTTAAACTATTGTTGATCTGCCTGGTTGTAATAGAGGTCACAACTACAATTTATGTGAATATACCAAAAAGACAAGACTTTTGTTCATGAATTTACATATCAATTATTTTTAGCACCAGCCACAGTATAGTAATGATTTCTAAAAGAGATGTGATTTCCACTCTCATGGAACATCAAATTTAACACTTTTTCCATAAATGGCCAAGCAGACAAAAAATTTAAAACTAAATAAGGTATTGTTATAGAAAATGATACAAGATAGAGCATGGCCTACTTTAGTTCAGGTTGTGGGTGTGTTTGAGATCATAATTAAGCTGGGACCTGAAGAATGAGCAGCTGAAAGAGAGTTTTAGGAGTAAGGATAGCATATTCAGAGACTTGAATTGGAAAAAAGCTCGGAAGATTGTTAGCGTGACAGGAGCCAAGTGACCTCCAGCTAAACATAAGGAAATGAGATGGCAGACAGGGGGCCATGTCATGCAGGATCTTGCAGGCCACCTAAGAGTTTAGGATTTATTGTCAGGGTCATGGAATGCTGTTGCAGGTTTTGGTAAGTATTAACATCAAGATTTCATTCTAAATACATCACACTTGCTGTTGTGTTAAAAAAAAAAAGAAGTGTTGAAGTCGGGTGTGGTGGTGCACACTTGTAATCCCAGCATTCAGGAGGCTGAGACCAGAGGATCCGGGTTCACGGCCAGCTTCAGCTACCTAGTGAGGCACTCTGCAACTTAATGAGACCCTGTTTCAAAATAAAGAATAAAAAAATAGGGCTGGGGGTATAGCTTGAAGGTAGAATGCCCCTGAGTTCTATCCCCAGTACTGCAAAAAAAAAAAAAAAAAAGAAAAAAAAAAGTGTTGATTTTGTCAAAAGTGAAAGCAGACATGGAGCAGAGGCTAAGAGGAAGACTTCACATGTGGGATTTACTGAGACACAGGTTTGATAGTCTCACATCCACTTCACTATACTTTGCAAGTGAGACTCATTTATCCAAAAACAGAAGGGGTTAGTGTGGGAAATGATTTATATTAGAAATGCATTTTGAAGAATCTGCTACTGTGAAAGCTTTGGCTGCATTTCCTCCTAGGGTTTCTTGTCTGCTCTGTTTATTCTCACTTCTATTATATATATTGGGTACCACTGTCACTTAACAATACAGTTAATAACTAATGTCCCCTATCATTAAATAATTTATACAGTGTAATTTTAGACACAGAATTTCACTGTTTAGATACACTACACATTTATTTAAATAATTCCTTATATTTTTTTAACCCAAGTCATTTTTAATGACATGTGTATGTGGTGCTAGGGATTGAATTCAAGGGTGTATTACATCTGAGCTACACCTCTAACCCTATTTTATTTTTAAAATTTGAAACAGGGTCTCACTGAGTTGCTGAGGGCCTCACTAAACTGCTGAGGATGACCTTGAATCTGCAATTCTCCTGTCTCAGCTTCCTAATCCTCCTGTCTCAGCTTACAGGTGTATGCCACTGCACCTGGCTATTAAATAACGTTTAAAATAATTTTCTATTTCCAAAATCTTAATGCATATTCTTAATGATTTCCTGGGGATATATTATTTGGGAAACAGCATCACTTTTAAAACAGCAAGCAGCCATTATCACTGTGATAAAAGACCACGGACCAGTGAAGACCAGTGGAGAGGAGGTTACAGGGCAGTCCGCTGGTTTCACTCATTCATACTAGAGGCATTGCCAGGTTTTATAAGTGCCCTGCCCACCACTTCTTCCTCCACCTCCACCAGAGGATCATTCAAACTAATATCTAAGCAATCTAGCAGTTTGCTATATGTCAGAGACTTTGAGGGGGTTTTGGCAAGTAGTTGGAACTGCAAATATTAAACACTCAATTGGTAAGAGGTGTACTTTCTTTAATCTCTTTCTTTAAACCACCTCATGATTTGGAAAAGGATTAGCAAATATAAGCCCATTGCTGTCTTCTTTAGTGGAGCAGATTTAAAGACTAGAAAGCACATGGTAAGGAAATCTATTTTGAAAAATATGTGCTAAATCTGTCTATCTATGTGCATTTATGTGTATATGTATATATGTATATTATAACCTATTTAAAATATATTACACACATACACACACACAGTTTCTGCATATCAGTATTTTGGCTAGACCTAAATAAATAAGGATGAAATAGTCTTATGGGCTATGTGGAGATATAAAATCTTAAAAAATCAGGAACCCTTTTACCCCAGACAGTAATAAGTACAGTTTTAAATATCTTATTATTTTAATTTTGACAGCTAGAAGCCTAGCATAGAAAACCCTAGAGTAGAAATCATATTTATTTTTTTCACTTGTCAAAACTATAAAAAAAGATAGGCTGCTATTTTGTTTATGTACAACTATGATTCAGTACAAATATATGTCTTAGGGAAGGAGTTTTGAGATAAAGACACTTTTAATGTAGGATTTAAATAATAATTAATACTAGTTGATTTGATAACATTAATACCTATTAAATTATAACAATTTTAGAATGCTTTCTCCCAATAGCTGATTTGTAATGATGCACTGTTGCA
Source organism: Graphiurus murinus (assembly GCA_004027655.1). Classification (NCBI taxonomy): domain Eukaryota; kingdom Metazoa; phylum Chordata; class Mammalia; order Rodentia; family Gliridae; genus Graphiurus; species Graphiurus murinus. Next base: position 28,597 of record PVLC010004477.1, read on the forward strand.
TTTAAGGGAAAATAGAGAATCCCTAAAGATGAGCAGCTTGCATTGAGAATTTGTTTTTGCAGCTAGCAGACTTTAGAGGTAGGCATCTGTGAACTCTTAGCAACTTCTGAATCTCAGCCAGTTTGGGTTGTACATGTTGACACTGAGGGGAAAGCAATTTGTAAGAGAACCAGACTTTTTCCTCATCAACTAACTACTGTGAAGCTGTGCAGTTTTTTCTCATTTGCAAAAGCTTTCAATGAAAGATGTTTAAATCATTGCCCAACAATTGACTTTTCATGTTTTTATGGAAACATGAAGAAAAACGATCAGAATTTCAAAATGTTAGAGTAATTTTCAAAGCTTATGTTCCAATAGAGAGCAACTAAAACATACACTGTGCATTTCTCACTTATTGTGTTTGTTTTCCTAATCTTTTCAATACAGGTTCTAATAGAGAACAAACTTTCCCTCGCTATAGTTTGTCAGTCTTCATCTTGGAAATAACAAGCCACCTGCAGTCATAAAGAAGTAGCTTCATACCCTCATTAATGTCAAGGCTTATGTTGTAGGGGATCCCATGGGACTCTTGGATTTGTACTCATTTTTGTTTTATTTTATGGTATACTTGTTTTTCTAGGTGAGGAAAAAAAAAAACAAAAAACTAAATGCAGCTTTTAACTGGCTCAAGGAAGCATTCCAATCTTGATGCCTGTGCAATTCTGTTAATGACACTAAGCATTTCTATCTTAGTAGGAGAGTGGATTGTTATTTTTAATAGAAAACTCCCATAAAACAAACAGCTGTTCATCTCTGAGTGGCTTGTGTGACTCCTAGCTTGCATGCTTAGTAATTTATTTATATATAAATTATAAAGTAAAATGGAGACTATATTTATAAGAAGGCTGAATTAAATATGAACTCCTTTTCTGTTTGTTCCTCTCTTTTTCCCATTGTTTTATTTCTCTCTCTTTCTTCAGTCCTTCTTCCTTCCTTGCTTCTTCCTCCCTCTTTTTCCTCTTTCTTAATAGTAAAATACATGACTTTTATCATTACTGTAAAGAGAACGTTAGACCAGATAGCTTCACTTCTGAGTTCTACTAGACTGTTAAAGAAGAACTAATACTAATTCTCCTCAAACTGTCCCAAAATTCTGAACTTTAAGCCATTTATAATATGAATTCTATGTACCAGTGTCTCAACTGGAAAATATATTTAAACATTTAACACTTCAAGAAACGTGGCTCAGGTACACTACTTTCAAAATTGAGAGATTGTACATATGTGCATGGTATCATAAGGAATGTGCAAGAGTCTGATTTTCTTTCAGAAAGGAAAACTGAGGTAGCTGTTAAAGTTATTCTAGCTGTAAGGTGAGATAGATGAATTCTATGTAAAGGTATCATTTTAGTGAGAACTGGGACATACCAGGGTTCTAATAGCAGATGCTCAGAAAATGATTACCATCAGCAACCGGGCACACACTGTGACTATTTCTACATGTTCTCATGGCTCTCTCACATGAGCCATGTGTTCAAAATTAATGCCGACATGAAAATAATTTTTGACAATGCCCAGTGGAAGTTAAGGTGATATGAGAGATGGAATCATTATTGGAAATCTGTTCTGTGCTCTTAATATCATTTGATATCATGGTTATGATATTAAAACAGATTAAATTCATTTCTAATGTTTATAAAATATTTAGAAGAAGTGCTAGAAATCCAGGCTCCACCCAAGTGGTCTGTTTTCTAAATTCTTCATCCTCAGTGAACTTCAAAGCAAGCTGTTCTTCTTTCTCGTGTAGAAGGGCCATGGACTATGGGCCAGAAGGCTTCTTGCTTTTCAGGTCATTTGAGAAAAATTGGGAAGCATCCTAGATTTATGTCACTTGAGGAAAGTTTGGAAACATCCTAGAGCCTGAGTTTTCTTGTGTATAAATAAAAGAATTAATTCTTTGAAGGCTTTTCCAAATGTATTGGTCCATGTCCCAACTAATAATGAAGACAATACTAAAGATATTTTGAATATATCTTATTTGATATGTAATGTATTAAGTTCTCTATTAAAGTGATTTCAGTTAAGCAAACATATAGACAAAAATATTTTTGTTTTATATATGAGGAAATTGAAATTTGAAGATGAGTGACCATATCTAAACCCAGGGTGTTTCCTGATGAAAGCAAATGCTGATCTTACCCAGTAGTCACATTATATACTACTGCCTCCCTTTATAGACCACAGGATTTTGAGAGAATTTTAATCAAGGTAGTAAAATAATCAGAGTGCTTTTTTTTTTTTTCTTCCCACTTTTCCTCTGTCCCTCTGTCTACCACTCTTCTGATTTATTTTGTCTAGTCAAGGACTGAGTTCCCATATGCTATTTCAAATGCACATTGTTTTACAAGGTTTATTTACTTATTTTTCCCTATTAGAATGCCTTATACAATTAAGATTTCATTAGAGTGGATCTTATGGCTTGTTTGCTTCCACGGTGGCTTATGAGAGAAACTTAGACAAAAGCTTATTTGGAAAATTACAGTGATTCAGTAAATAATAATGTAGGAAAAGGCTAACAGTTGGCTATGATGAATTTAAGCATCCTTTTAAAATAGACCACTTCTTTGCATCTTTTCCCCTCTTCCACTCTTCTCTCTAGCATGTGTCATTTCACACTTGTTTTGCTGTCTGCTGAAAATTAGCAAGAACCTTTAAGAAAATTTGCAAGTGTTGGCACCATATCTAAGTTCCTTTTCTCAGACTATTTGCTGTGCTGTGGCCTTAGGAACCTACCACTGTGATGAGCAGGCTCTTGGCTTAAGGAACCAGGAGACATGTGAAACCAGAATCCTTACCTTTGACTCTGTGTAATAATTTTCCCCACGTGGTATCACTCATTAAACAACATTAATAACCTTTTAATAGCACTTTTGCGCACTGGTAATTACCCTTTCAGCTCCACCTCACTGAGTTACAAATAAATTAATTTCCATATCATAAGTAATTTTTTCTACAACTATACTCTGTCACAGGCTCCATTTTATCTTTCTACCATTTTTTTCTTTTGCTTCAATTTTTCTTTTGTTTGTTCCTCCTTCCTTTTTTCTTATCTCTTTATTTTCCCTTCTCTTCTCTCCTGTTTTCTTCCTTCTTTCCTATTTACTTTATCTTGATAAATAGTATGCTCCATTATCAACAATAAGAAATGCATTTTAAAATGTATCTGCATCCCTACAAATATGAATATGGAAATTTCATAGTCTCTTGTTTGTAATTCTTAGCCTTTGCCACAGGAGATCATTGAGTACATGGCACCCAGCACAGAAATGAAAGGATTACGTGAGATTGTTCCTGGTAGTTATCCTGATTGTCTGAACTCTACTGTAGAGCCATTCTAAACTCTAAGAGTCAAGTTTGCACAGTGCAGTGGAAATTCATTACTTAAGAGAGTTCTGGCCAGTCTAGTGTCTTACCTGGACTGATGTTGGTGGAAAGAAAGGATAAAAAATAGTTCCTTTACAGTGCCTTTTTATCTTAGAATGTGTTTTTCCTAGTTCTAGCCTTAACCTAGACCTTAAAGAACTCTTAGGAAATGGCAAAAAGGAAAAGTTTTTTTGGGAAATGAACAGATCACTTCATGTTTATCAAGAAACATGAAAGCTACTCTTCTGAACTGTACATAGTCAGAATCTGGGTTAATATAGAGTGGGGATAATGTTCTCATCTTTTTAAAAATTCATTTGAAAATATGGCTTCATTGGCCAAAAGTGATATAATAGAGTATGCAGAGAAATAATATCAAGCTAAATTATTATAGCTTCAATACAGTTGGCAATTGTGGAAGGCGAAGTTGGACAGGTAAGTAATAATCATACACCAGAAATCTTGAGAGTAAGTTAAAACCTCAAATGTTATACAATCAGCAATGATTTACAAAGGACATTTTAGAAACAGGAAATATAAAAACCAAGAAGATATGAATGTATTGTTAGTTCATGAAGGAATTAGAAATATGGAAAAAATTAGAATGCCATCGGCACAAGCTGGATGTGTCAGTGGTAGAGTGCTTGCCTAGAAAGCCGTTAACAACATTAGGAAAAAATGTAACCCAATTCCTTGCCAATAGCAATCATTTCATAAATATGTTTGAGTTGAATGAATAAGCAAATGACCTACCTTTTAATATGCTCGTGGTTGATGAAATAAAAAATTAAAAAGAAGAAAGATTATGCAACAAAATGGGGGAGGCTTACATATTGATAAGATATGGAAGGGAGGACTTTAAAAATTCCCTAAAGCCAAAAGCTAGAAGCTTGATAAATATTTTGCATAATATTCTAAAAACAATCATCTCTAAAACTAATTTAAATGCATAATTAAAACAAACACAATGATGCAGTAATTACCCCTTATTTTCACCGTTTTATTTCTCATTGTGTGTGTTTTTCTACTACATGGCAAATTTTGCAAATAAAATTTTGATAGAGATAAATCTAATACATTCTTAAGAGGAGGAAAACTAGCTAAATGAAGGACTTGAGGAGATTTCCTAAAATTAATGAATTAAATTGAATTTGAAGTAACAGTAAGACTCCAGGTAGAGCTGATAGGTCTTAGCTCGCCCAAGAAAGTAGGATGGAGACAAAGTTTTGCAGCATATGATAGAGGTTTCAGATGGACCCTTGTTTTTTTTTTTTTTTTTAAGAACCCAATTGTATTTCAATTGAGAAGACACACATTAATATAACAATGCCGAAAGATATCACAGTATTCCCAAAGCCCAAGGGAGAATAAGCAATAAAATAGCTTAAATATGCAAATTACTTTAATACTCCTTAATGTTTTTAGAATGTTTTAGCCTTACAGAGCATTAAAATATGAGCATGCATAACCAAGAATTTCTGCATAAGTGTCCTAGGCAGGGATTTGTTTTTAAGTTGTGCCTTTTTCTACCTCCTTAAGGGAAAGACACATGTACTTTATTTAGTTAGATCTCTTTTAATCTAATTGAGAATTAAATCTCCTCTGACCTGCTCCAAGTGAAATTCCTCAGTTAAAAGTTCCATGTGTCAAGCTCAAAAGTGCGGTCCTTCTGGAAATTTGCACTGAGAAAAGAGAAAAAGCATTCAACTTCTAATTTTCACAGTCATATTCTTTCATACATTTCAGCAGCGATTTCTTTCTACTCTGACGGTCTTTGCTGTTCACTCAGGGATAAAAATCAGTCAGCCTTGCCATATTTACTGTGGCAAAATGTCCTTACACTGAGATTACAATAAAAAGCTGATTGTCAAAAATTATCCTGAACGCAGGTGCTCAAATGATGCAAATGTCTGTGGAGTATTTTAAACAAATCAGGTCCTTTCTAATTATATATCCTAAGAGGGTGATGTTTCGAATATCAACAGCTACATTTGGAATAATACTATTGGTCTTCATATTTATTATTCTGTTTCTTTTTCTTTTAAATATAGTTACATTCATTTTACTGTGACAAATAAATATAAATTAACCTACTATAGGAATTAATTTCTGACACATAAAATATTATTTAAAAACATAATTTAGAAAAATAAAATCAAAGATACTATACTTTTAAAATACTCAAAATGGAATACCTTTTAACCTTACTGATTTTAAAAAAAAAAGAAAATTAAAAAATCAGGTGTTTGGGACTATATATTCATTTATCGTGTAAAAGAGCAACACTATTTTTAGTGCAAAAAAAAAGTAGGGAAATAGGCAATCAAAGAAAGCTCAATTATTAGAATGGGCTGTAATGAAAAAAATAAGCTATGGGAGAAAGTAAATAAAGTTGTAGGAACACTATTTTGGAGATATATTGGGCAAAATTGTGAATGTATATCTGCCAAAGGAGTTTTTTCTACATAAATATTGCCCTTTTCCATTTGGTTTTAAAGAGGTGATGATTTGGGCTTGAGGGATTAGCTTCTGGGTTCTCCTTTTCTATAAAAAAAAAAAAAAGTTTAGGTGAAGAGATAATTAGAGATAACTAAAGAAAGCCAAGAGATAAAATTAATCTCCATTATAAAGAGTCATGGGGAGAAAAAAAGATCATGCCAAGAAGATTTAATTTTAAAAGCCTTACATTTATTTTCCACATGCATATAACTGTGCCAAGTGCTTAGAGGTATGAAATTGAGTACAACCCAGTCCTTGATCTCCAACAGCTCATCATTTTATAGGTAGCAACCACATCATCGTTATATAAACTCTGCTACTTGTCCAAACAGATTAGAGTTGTATAGATATAATTTGGGGATTCAAGGAGAAAATGCTTTTATACTCTCTGATCTCACTTTTTTTAGTATTTTATCTTCTATGATGCATCATATTTATACACAATATGAGGAATATAACTGTGACTATTCTTTTTATATACTTTTTTCAATAAATAGGAAAGAGGAATTATAAATAAGATAGAATATGGTTTTGATTTACAATGATGATACTAAGCTTTGTTTTCTTTAGTTGTGTGTCTATAAGCACTTATAAAGTGACAATATAGAGAAGATGGGGGTCACGGACTGCATTAGGTGTATCCATGTAAGTGGAGCTTTATAATTGCTTATATTGCCCTAATGAGGCCTTAGTCACCCAAGTGCCCCAATGTTAGTGTTTTCCTTCAAAGTCATCATGTTTTTTCAGTGTAAAGAACATTTAAATCTTGTCACCTTGTTTTTACACTATATATCCTTTACTTAAATAATTGCTTTTAAAAGTTCTGATATTATGTTTCATTTTTCATTGGACTTTCATAGGATATTAAAGTGAAAGGTCGTATGTTTGTTTTCATATATGAAAGCTAGGGAATAATCTGGATACAAGAGGGACTTTAGATAATGAAGGAGAAACCCCAGTGGAGTGAGGGAGGTGGTCTGGGTGTGGGGGGGAATTAATAAAGGAAACACTTTCATTGATGTGATGTACTGATGTGAGAATACAAATATCAATCTCAAAATCATGTATGGGAAGGAAAGGGGATGGAGTGGGAGTCCCACGGGGACCTCACCAAGTGCTGCATGGATGTATGTCACTATCACTCTGAACTACGTTACGATGTGACTACAATGCACCAATAAAAGTATACAAAGAAAAGGAATTGAAGTCAGAATGCTATAGTGATACACACATATCCATGTTTATCCATGTTTATAGCAGCACAATTCACAATAGCCAAATTATGGTATCAATCTAGGTGCCCATCAATAGATGAATGGGTGAAGAAAGTGTAGTATATACAAACAATGCACTTCTACTCAGCCATAAGGAGCAAAATTATGTCATTTGCAAGTAAATGGATGGAAATAAAGAATATAATACTGAGATCAACTAGTATCAGAAAATCAAGAGTCCCACCAAGTTCTGTGTGCACGTATGTCTCTATCACTCTGAACTACATTATGATGTGAGACTATAATCCACAGATAAAAGTATAGATGTTGGCTGTTCCATAGTTTGGCAATTGTTAATTCTGCAGCTATGAACATAGATACACACACATTAGTTTGGTATTTTGGTTTCTATTCTTTTGGGTAGATACCCAGAAGTGGTATTGCTGGATCATATGGTAGGTTCATTAGAAATCAGCCAAGATGTCCATCAACAGGTGAATGGATTACAAAACTATGGCATATGTGCACAATGGAATTTTACTCAGCCTTATATAAAGAAGAACAAAATTATGTCATTTTTCAGGGAAATGGATGGAACTGGATAACATTATGCTAAGTGAGATTAGCCAATCACAAAAAGTAAAAAGTCAGACATTCTCCCTAATATACAGAAGCTAGGGAGAAAATGAGACATATGATGGACTCTAGACAAAGAAGGAGAAACCTTAGATGAGTAAAGCAGGCGACCTAACTGAGGGAGATGGGAGGGGGAAAGAGGAAAACACACTAATGTACATGCTCTACATTCACAAACAAACTTTCAAAGTCAGTCACTAATGCAATTTTGAGAAGGAGGGAATGAGGAGGGAATGGAGTGGGAATTGAGAAGAGGCTAAATGAGTAATGTGTGCATGTATGCATCTACCGTCCTATACCTTATAAAGATGTATGATTGTAATGTGCCAATAAATTAAAAAATAAAATAAAGTTGGCAAAATTATGTATCTACTATAAAAAAGTATTGATGTATTTATGAGGAGCTAGGAATGTGGTTCAGTGAGAGCACTTGCCTAGTATGCACAAGGCCCTGGGTTTGATCCCCAGTTCCACAAAACAAAATAAAAATAAAAATAAAATAAAGATACCTTATAGATTACTTTCAGTTCTCCTTAACCTCCATGTGTCCTCATGTTTTCACCTAATGTATTCTGGGAACCCCTTACATGTGCCCTTCATCTTATTCAGGTTGTTCTCTTAGTCCTCATCTTTTGTTAATATTTTCTTGTACCTGTGTGAAGATTTAAGTTCTAGAAAGCCTACTTCAGCTCTCATTAATTACATTTTCTTTCAACTTTTTTTTTCATTAGAAATAATGAGTGCTTTTAATAATTATTTGTTCAAGGTTTGAGCTATCAGAACACAAGGCACAAAATGACATTATTAATAGTACCTTACAATGCTACAATGCTTGTTATATTTTAGAAGGCACTTTAAAACACCTTAGTTATGTTTTCTTTAATTCTTCAGCCACCAATTATTTAAACCTGTGGTATACTGTTTAATGTTTTACAACAGGCTCATTACCAGGAAAAGAGCCCTATTTTGTAATGTTTGCTGGTTCCCATAATAGGAATATATCCACCATACCTAATTTCAAGCTATAAAGTGTAACATCACTGAGCATGGAGCTTGAAAGAGGTGTTCATGGTTGGATCTCATGGACCGGTATGAGCCAGTTCTTCCACACAACTGTAAATGAAATTCAGGGAAATACATGAATTGTATAAGCTCTCACAGAGCTGCCACTTGGATCCAGGGCTTCTGACTCCAAATAAATTATCTTCACAAAATAAGCTGTAGTTCAAAGATATGATCGTATCTTGTGCTGGTCTATCGGATGCCAAATGGTCATAATAGAGCCACACTGTCTGCTTTAGCCACCTCCATCACAGTCTGCAGTAGTCCAGCTGTTCTGTGTCCACATGGATGAACTGCCACTTTATTTGTTTCCAACAAAATCATGCTGCAAAATTGAATTGACCACTTTTGTGGGGCCAAAGACTATTTGTTTAATTTTATAATCTCTAATTCAAGTATGCAATTGCTTATCACCTATATTGATTCTTCAATAGATATGTTCATGGTGCATTTTACTATTAAATTGTTGTCTGCTGCAAATATATCTGAAGTAGAAGCTTAAAATTCTGAAAATAGAATGAAAATGAAGCACCCTTAAATCAAATCTCATAATTTAACATAACTTACATAATTCTTTACTCTAACTTCCTGATAGCTCTTTTGAATTCTCTATGCCAGCTGTACTCAGAAACCTTACCTGACTATCACAAGAAATACTAATCCTATAGTATTTCATAGTCTACATTGGGTGGAAAATGATATAGCATCATTGTTTAAAGTAGCATATATTTTGGAGACTGGACATTTTAATAATATTTCCTGCTTATTTCTATTTCTTCTATAATGAATTTTTCTTCCATGTTTTTCTTATGTCTCTGTTTGTAGATTTTAATAATTTTTCTTCTTTTCTCTCTTTTGTTGGAGGTACTAGAGGTTGAACTCAGTGGTCATCTATCTCCAAGATACATCCCCACATCCTTATTTTATTTTAAAACAGGCTCTTGCTAAGTTACTGGAAGTCTCACTAAATTGTTGAGGCTGGCCTTGAACCTCTAATCTTCTTGTCTCAGCCTTCCAGACACAAGGATTACATTGCCTGGCTATTTTTTTTCTTTTATGGACTGCATAGTATATCAATACTTAATTCTATAAGTAAGTCATAATTTAACTATTTGACCATTATTGAATATTTACAGGTATTCTAGTTTTTTACTTTTATAATGAATCCTATGATTTCAAAACTTTGTGAATATATTCACTATTTTTCCCTAGGTTAAATTCCTAGAATTTCACTTGGGTGGAAGGCTCTTTAGATATCTAATGTTTTTGCTTTATATTGCACAAATCTCCAGCAGAGAGGAGGGCTGACCTATGTACCCATCTTCTCAGAGTGCTCATATTTGAAGAAGAATACTTATTTACTCACTATGTAGTTCTAGTATTGGAAACATTCTTTTGGCACAAGTTCTCCTTTGGTGGCATATCTGAACATCTTACTCCTGTTGAAGATGAAGAAAGTGAGTAAGTGTTAATCTTTCCAAAACTTGGAAAAATGTCTTTGAGTAATAACCCATTAAAAAAAAAAAAGGACAGGGATATCTCTGTTTGCTATTTTGAATGCTGGACCACTACTGAAAGGAACTGAGTGGAATTAGAATCTCCTTGAATTTTGTCCCTTAGGGAAGTTGAATTTAAGGGGGAAGAGGATTATTATAAGTAATATCTTCATGATGCAATCATCAGAACATTGAAAGTGACAGACCCTGGATTACTTAACTTACCCAGTCTCCTAGAAACAACTTGCATTCCATCCTTCAAAACTGAAATACCTAAGTGAATAAAAATATAAAGAAATACCTAAATTGTCAGAGCAAAGAATTACACAAGTGCACATGTTCTTCTTTGGCTTTGTCTCTCAATGTTGTTCTCATTCACCGTTTTACCTACTCTTTTTTTTTTTTTTTTTTTTTTTTGTAATACTGGGGCTTGAACTCAGGGGCATTCTACCTCTGTGCTACACCCCCAGCCCTATTTTTTATTCTTTATTTTGAAACTGGGTCTCACTAAGTTGCGGAGTGCCTCACTAGGTAGCTAAGGCTGGCCTCGAACCTGGATCCTCGAGTCTCAGCCTCCCAAATGCTGGGATTACAAGCTACAAGCCTGCGCCACCACGCCCAGCTCACCTACTCTTTTTTTTTTTTTTGCGGTACTGGGGATTGAACTCAAGGGCATTCTACCTCCGAGCTATATCCCCAGCCCTATTTTTTATTCTTTATTTTGAAACCGAGTCTCACTAAGTTGCGGAGTGTCTCACTAGGTAGCTGAGGCTAGCCGCGAACCCGGATCCTCCGGTCTCAGTCTCCCAAATGCTGGGATTACAAGCATGCGCCACCACGCCTGGCTCTCACCTACTCTTAACAGAGTTTCTGTTCATCTAATTTGGATTTATACTTAGCATGCTTCAAGTTTTTATAGCACTCTGGTAGTTACAACCACGTCTTCAAAACATTTCTTTTTCTCTCTACCTTTGTTGCCTAACTCTTTTATGAATAGATTTTAATCCCCATTACCAAACTGTATTACTTTACATTTTAGCCAAACTGTATCTAAGACAGCTCTTCATACAAATCAAGTTATCTAAGCAAAATTTATGGAAAAGAGCCAAATAAAGAAAATGGATAAAAACATATTCATTTATAACCAGACTAGGAAAAAGATTTCTGCTAAACTTGTATGCTATTGCTTGAATCTTGAATGGCCCCCTCAAAGACCCACCTGCTAGAAGCCCCAGCCCCTGGCACTTTCTGGGGGAGGGGACTGGAACCTTTAGGAGCTAGGGCCCAGTGAAAGGAAATGAAGTCACTGGGCACATACCCTTGAAGAAATTATTGGGGTTATCATCCCTTCCTATTTCTCTCTCTGCTTTCTGACCATACTTAGATAAATAGACATTGTCCACCAGCATTTCTGCCATGATGTACTGTGCCACCATGGGCCCGATGCAAAAGGGCCAAATGACCATGGACTGAATCTCTGAATATAAAATCCATAGTGAATCTTCCCGCTACATAGGTCTATTTATCTCAGGTATTTTCTACAGTGATGGAAAGTTGACTAAAGCACTGATGCTAAAAAGTAAAAGAAATAGATGTGAATATTTAGTCACAATTAACTCTTGGCAACTAATTAAATCAGCCCATTCCTTAAACAACTCCTAAATCCAGGTGCAGTGCTAGGTAACATAGTCCCAGTAAATTTAGTTATTGCTATAATCTGCCATAAAGTAAATAAACTGACCTTTTGTAGAATATGGGCTATATATAATCTCCACCTAGTTCCTGGTCAGCCTTTGTGGTAATCACAACACACAACACAGATCTTTTCTGTCCCAACCCCCAACCTGGCACTTATATAAACAAAGATAATGTGCCCAGAGCATTGTTCAAAAACACAGATTTCCTGGTATACTAAATAAATCTAAGTGTTGAAAACCAAAGGATCAAATTTAAGGTCTTATATTAAGTTTTCACATGCAAAAAGGAAAATTTTCTTGAAATTTCTGCAACCACTAATGACTAAGCTCAATAAATGCTTTTACTAATATACATATCATATATATATATATATACATATATGCCATATATATGTACCATATATATACCAAATGTAAACCATATATATATTTACTAATATACATATATATCTTACATATATAATGTGAGAGGAGTGTGAACTTGGCCTGTAGAGATGTTAACCATAGCCACAGTGATAGACTGCAATTATAAAATTTATCTGAATGCTAATTCTTTATCTCAATAAATTATGAAAAATTTATATTCAATATTATACTACATATATATGTTTGTTTGCATATAAAATATATTAAATTACTTACAACTGAATAAAATTGGGATCCAAAGCATAGGCCAGCTTTGTTCAGTAACTTGCCATGTCTCCTGCCATTCCAATGTGTGTCCAGGAGACCAGACTTCTTATTTTGAGCACTAAGGGCCTGAATTTATTTTATCTATATTATTACATGATTTTCTTTTATATCTTTGCTTCACTATCATAGTTATGCTTTTAAGGTATACTTTATAAAGCATTATCCATTTTCTTAGCAATGAATGTGTGTTCTTTCCTCTAAACTTCTAACATACTGGCATTGAAAATGAGAGAATGGAGCCGGGCATGGTGGCACACGCTTGTAGCTTGTAATCCCAGCATTGGGAGGCTGAGACTGGAGGATCCGGGTTTGCGGCCAGCCTCAGCTACCTAGTGCACTCCACAACTTAGTGAGACCCTGTTTCAAAATAAAGAATAAAAAATAGGGCTGGGGGTATAGCTCAGAGGTAGAAGGCCCCTGAGTTCAATCCCCAGTACTGCAAAAAGAAAAAAAAGAAAATGAGATAATGCCAGTCATTGGGTAATATCACAATTAATAAATTTTTTTCCAACACAACTCACATTGAATTTAATTAATGAAGATTTTCATTAATAAATTAATATTTGCATATTTGACTTTTATTATCTCCTTCATTGCTTATAAGCACATAATTGACCTGTCTTATTTGTTTACTCCAGGGAATAAAACAAAAGGTCTTTTTTCTGTTCGTTTCAAGTGTGGGCAGTTATCAGTTTTTATAGTAGGCTGGGATAGACTTTCCAATAAAACCCTTATGAAGTATATATTAATATTGTTTCTGTTCCAATGATTCTATGTTTTAATAAAATAAGAATGTCTAAGTTCTGTTCTTCAGTGCCAAGATCAGTAGTTCTTTGAGGTCTGGTAATATAATGAATGAGATAGTGATGGTTTTATGCCAAGTGGGAGTTAAATACAGAAAGATAGGGTGAGTTTAGTTCTTATATCTTATAATGAAATTAATATACTCTCCACTTGTGTTCATCTTACTAAAGAAGGAAATGACAAGGGGTTTTGGCTAGGAATTCTGTTGTTAATTTTGTTCTTTCTGTTAGCTACACTGTTCTCATTTGGAAAATGAAATGGATTATTTCCTTCATGGAGGATTTTCTTTTTTAATAAGAATGTATGTGTATAGTATTGTGTAATAAAAAGGAGATCTAGGTACAGCTCAATACTAATCATTCTTTTCTTACCTGGCATCTCTACCTATACCTATAAATCTTCTGAGAGATTTAGAAAACAAAAGACATCCAGGGAGGAAAGATTAATCAGCTATCTTGTATCTATCTTCTTAATAGGAAAATATCTTTTTTTCAAAAGCACTCTGATTTAGGCATAATTATCTTTACTGTAAGAGGAAAGGAAGGAAGAAAATAAGGGAGGGAGAAAGGAATAAAGTGATGAAGGTAGGAAGGGAGAGAGGGATAAAGAAGACAGGCAACATTGAATTCTCCAGGGCACTAAGGAAAGAGGAAGAAACATTCTTCATTGTGATTGACAAGGTTTAGTCACTGTCTGACAATTGGTACTACCTTGCATTCTATTCTATAGCTATTTATTTACCTTTTATTAACAATCCAGCCCCCTCTAATCTTAAGGATAAGTGATCTTAGGGGTAAATGGATTAATGATATTAAGGATAAATTATTGGTCCTGTCTTATAATTCAGTGTATTGCTGTTAATATGACTGCTATGTATCTTACTTTAATGAAGAAATTATAAATTATATTTTCATTGATGTGGCCATCAGCAGAACACTATATCTGGAATCAGAAGACAGTTTCACTAGTGGCTCTTCTGTTCAGGGTCACCTCCTGTCACCTCAGGTTCCTAATCTATGAAAGATGAGGTCTTCCCTGCTGAAACCCAAGAGGACTTAATGAAAGTAGAAATTATGTTTTCTAGCTGGGCATGGTAGTGCATGCTTGTAATCCTAGTACTTGGGAAGATAAAACAAGAGGATTACAAGTTTCAGATCAGCCTCAGTCAACTTACCAAGGCCTTCAGGAACTTAGTTGAGACCCTGTTTCAAAATAAAAAGGCTAGGGTGTAACTCAGAAGTAGAATGTCCTTCATTTCAATCACCAGTAGTGAAAAGACAGAAAAGGAAGAAAGAAAGAAAAAAAAAAGAAAGAGAAAATGAAATAAATTTATATTTTCCAAACATTGTTCTTACTCTGTATTCTAGAATTTGAGCTCCATGAGGGCAATGTTTGTATTTTCATTACTACCATGCTCCTGGTAGGTACAAAACAAATTTAAGAAATACTCATTAAAAGAAAGTTGAACATTGGAGCAGATTGTCTTGAATCCAAATATTAGTTCAGCTACTTTCTGCTTACTTGACTTCAGGCAAGAGTTTAATCTTTCTATTAAACTTATTCTGAGAGATTCACTAGTGAGATATCTTTTCAACAAGCTTATTCTAAAAATAAAGATTGTTCTTAAGAAGATACACCCCCTCACTACCATTCATAACCATACTCTTGGGAATAGTATAATATCTCGCATTTGAAAAATAACTTGCTAGCCAGGTCTGATGGTGATTGTCTGTAATCCCAGTACTTGGGAGACTGAGACAGGAGGATCACAGATTAAAGGACAGCCTCAGCAAGTAGTGACACTCACCAACCTAGTGAGACCCTTTTTCAAAATAAAAATTTAGTTGGGCGTGGTGGCACACACTTGTAATCTCAGTATTTGGGAAGCTGAGACAGGAGGATCACAGGTTTGAGGAGAGCCTCAACAATATAGGGAGAGTCTCAGCAACTCAGTGAGATCCAGTTCCAAACTAAAAAATAAAATAAGGCTGGGGGATGTGGTTCAGAGGTAGAACTCCCCTGGGCTCAATCTCCAATACCACACACACACACACACACACACACACACACACACACTCAAAAATAAAAATTTTAAAAATAGGACTTGGGTATGTCCCTATGTTTAATCTCCAACAAAAACAAAAACAAAATTGAATTAAAAACCGGTTAAATTACTATCATATAATGAATACTTTTGGTCTTTCTTGCCAGTTTCTGGCACAAGGCTTCTAAAGGCCTTTGGGGTTTTTTGGGTGATGGGGGCAGCTTTTGTTATTCACAATAAGCTCCATTAGAGCACAGCTGAGTTTATGCTCATGAAGTGAGTTGGGGTGGGCCCCTATGTAGTCTCAGGATGTGGTCACCAGAAAGAGTAATTGACTGGAGAGATGAAACTTTAAGCTCCACCCATCACCCTCCATGAAGGAGAGAGAGAGCTGGAATTCCATGAAGGAGCTCATCAACAGTTGATGAGCTCTTCCAGGTGCTAGGAAGGTGGTCTGCCTGAAGAGGGCCTGGAAGCCCTCCCCCCCTTCTCTGCCTCTTGCCCCGAGCATGCCTTCTCTTTAATCTTTCCTCATCCATATGAGGCTGGAACCATTATTACTTACATAGTAATAATGTGTAAATCACAGCCCAGTGAGTTATATGACTTACATATGAGCAAATAGCTAGCAGACAGGACCCAGAGCATCTGACTCCCAAGCCAGAATAAACATGTCAAATGCATTGCATGTCCTTTTTTCAAAGAGTAGCTCTTGTACATATGGAGAGGGGGCTAATTAAGAGAAAATACCTTAACTGACTAAAGATGGTAAAAGTAGAGATGTTGTTCGATAGGCACATAATTGTAGATTTAACATAGAATCTGGTCTCCTTATTAAAAATTCTTTTTTTTTTTTTTTTTTTTCGTCAAGCCTGTTGGTGCATGCCTATAATCCCAGAACTTGGGAGGCTGAGACAGGAACATTGTAGTTCTAGTTCTGAGACCAGCCTCAGCAACTCAGGGAGAGCCTTAGCAACTTAGTAAGACCTTGTTTCAAAATAATGAAGTGAAAGGTCAGATGTTTTCCCTAATATGTGGAAGCTAGGGAGAAATTGGGACAGAAGAAGGTTCAAAGGAGAAGAAATTTTGTGGAGTGAGGGAGGGGTCCTAGCTGAGGGAGGCAGGAGGTGAGAGGAAGACTTAAAGTGAGAAACACTTCAATGGACATGATGTGCAGACACAAATTTATCAATGCCAATCACACTGTCATGCATGGAAAAGTGGGGAGGGAGAGGAAGTGGAGTGGTAACTGTGGGAGGGATCAACAAATGCTGTGTGTATGTATGCCTCTAACACCCTGAACATCATCACGATATATGATTTAATGCACCAATAAAAAACAAAAATTAAAAAATTAGAAAGAGATGGGGATGTGGCTCAAGGTAGAATGGTCCTGGGTTCAATCACCAGTACCAAAAATAATAATTTTTCACCTTTAGATTTCTGTACAATGCAGGCCATCTACGTAGACTAGGTATTTAGTAATGTTGCCTGAAGGAATCAGGTATTCATTATAGCTGTAGTCAAAAAACAATTATCGAACACCTCCATGTGTCAAAAACACGTATACCATTAATCAAGAATGTATCAGTAAAATAAAAAAATATATAATCTTTAATTCTGTAACATCTTGAGTTTAATAGATGAGGTCAACATTAGAAAAATAAATACTCATATACAAATAAATATATACATATGAATTATTATAAGAGGATAAGGAAAAAAAACAAAAGTACAAGAAGAAGGAATGATAAAACCTCAGACAGTATGGCCTTTCTAAGTAAATAATGTGTAAGTATCAGAATAACAGATGATACCAAATCACCCAACTCTCATATTTCTGGTAATGATTCAAGAATAGAAATTCTTAATCTAAGATAGCAGGACCTACTTAAATATAAGATCCATTTTCTAATGAGTTAAAAAAGGGTCCATACAATGAAGCATGAGGAAACTTTCTGATGAGATGACAGCTTCCTATATTTGATGCATGTTGTGATTTTTATTTGGATTTATAAATGTCTGCTTTTTTTAATATTGTAGTTAACCTGTATGAGTTACACTATGCATAAATTATACAAACAAAACTGATTCAAAAATATGACTAGATTTAAGGTAAATAAGCAAGCAAACTAAAAATGAAATAAAATTATTCTGGTAATCACCTGCATCTGTGTTTTAGTGGATTTACACATCTGGGAAACATATATTATGGGATCAGTACCTGCACATAGATTATTTTTACATCTGTAACAATAGTTCTCTCTGACTTGTCAAGTATATCAGACATTTTTTTTTTAAACTAATGCCGCTAAGGTATAAGAGTAAAGAAGATAAAAGCTTTTTTCAATGATGTACTGAGTGGGATTTTTTTATACACTTTGGTTGCATTTGAGAGTTTTTATAACACAACTGAATAATACCAGGAGCATCATGGTAATGTCTTTTGTTTGTAAAATTCTTAGCTCCAAAGAAACCAAATTGCTTTGCATTCATGTCTTCATTAAATAGTTTCTGAGAGAAGTCAAATGTGTATTATCCTCATTCTTCAGGGAAGAAACTGGAACACAGGAAGGTTTAGGAAATGGGAGACTTCTGTATCTCTCGAGATCAGCTATGACTGTGATCATAAACTCCATTGTAAAGGGATTTTTCCTTCCTTTTTTCATTTATGTAGCATTCAAAGCAAACTTGTTTCTATTCTGTGTGCCTATGTCAACATTTTAATAGCAGGAGTACAGTGGAAGCTGTTCATCAGCACCAAAGCGAAAATATCAGACATGCCATTTCTTTATTCCAGACTTGATAAATTGATACATAAAGTGATTTAACTAGATAATTGTTCAATAATACAAGGCTTCAGGGTAAACACCCATTATGTATGGATGCGAATTAAGATTTCACAATAAAAGGTTCTTCCTTTGTTATTTGCCAAACAATGCTAAACCTGCTTGTGCTGAAAGAAATAGTTTAATTCCACAGTCACCTGCTGGATTTGAACAATGGGGAGGCTATTTGCTCACCATGTGTGGCAGCATTATAGAGTGTAAGGCAGAGAATGTGGAAGCAGTGACCTGAGGTAGAACACAGCTCAGGCATTTACTAGCCAGGCAATTGGGGCCATCATGAGGAGTTGTAAGGATTAGAGAAAATGCATGCTGAACACTCATGTATTGTCTGGAAGATAGATACCTAAAAAACTTACTAAATATTATTAGTATAATGGCTCTTCAGGCTATAAAACTGAGTTTGATACTAACAAAGAAGAAAATATATTGCAGTTATAAAACACATTCTTCCAGAGCACAGGAAGATTTAGCAATGGTCCAGTTGAGACACAGGAGAGCTGAAAGGGAGGTATGGAATGTGGACCATGGTGCCAGGGCTAGATTAAGACATTATTTACTTCCAAATCAGAAACATATGGTACCCTCCATATGCAAAATTTAAAGTAAGAACATTGCCAATATTTGGGTGGCTAAAACAGAGAATTGATGGTTTGAGGTCAGCCTTGGCAACTTAGTGAAATTCTCTTTCAAATTAATAAATAAAATAGGGCTGGAGGGTATACTTCAGAGGTGGAACACAATCTACCTGGGCTCAATCTCTAGTAAAACACACACACACACACACACACACACACACACACACACACACACACACACAAGCACACATGCACACAAAAGCACTATAAAATCCTAGATGTCTATTGAAATAAAGTGTTTTTGGATTGTCTGACTGCAAAGTTCTAGGTGCATTTATGAAGGGTGAGGAATCTTTTTACTGTGGGAAGCTGGAGACTCCACTGGCTTGTTTTCTAGGAAGATGATTAGACTCCCTGCTGAGTGATGCAGTACCAAGAGGGACTGACTATGGAATCCTATAGCAGAAGGGGCACACAGTTGGAAACTGCCCCAACTTTCCCTAGAGTTCTTAGGTAAGTAGGAATGATGCCTCTATGTCATGATTGTCCATGATTCATGGGAAGCATAATTCTGAAATTTGTGGAAGGTGGGTATACAACCCAGATGGGCCAGGAGAGTTGAGGAATGTCTGCTCAGCAAAACTGATGTCTAGCTTCTAACCCATAGTTAGACATCTCTGAAAGTATAAAGATATTTGAAGATAAAAATTAAGATTATTTTATCTTTATATAATTGGCTTCTCTTAGATATACTGCTAAACAGCATATAGAATATATAATTTCATAAAGAACAGTTTATATATTTTTCCAATTTAACCTTTATATTTTTAGAGTAGCATAACCAATTTAGATAAATATCAACCGAGGCTGGTCTAAGAGGAGAGTCTGAAGAAGACACGCCCAGGAATCTGAAAACAAAGTTCTACATAGTTTTTTAAAGTAAACTGCAAATAAACTGTCTAGGAAACTGTAGCTATAATTGCCTTTCTTAAATCTTGACATCAAGTGGATTAAGAAAATCTTCAATAATTTTAGTGAACACAAGCAAGTCCTCATAGAGTTTGCAGCCTGAATTTATTCTGCTTGAGGGATCTAAACAAACCCGCAAGCCAAATGTTGTTTCAACCAGTTGGTGAAATTTCTAAATTTATGGCAGGAGAAAATGTGAAGTATATCTTGTTGAATCCATCTTTTGACCAGACATCATCAAATAACTCTTGCAGGTAAACTTCTAGGAATATGAAATTGGAGTCAAAACCACAAAATGACTTAAATTGGCATCACAAATGAGAAACCATGTATGATGAAGTTCCTTAACCAGACAGGCATTGAAATCAAGAGTGAGGTACAAGATTGGCAAAAATCAAAAACCTCATAATGTCAAACTTGGACAAAGATGTGGAACAAGCAAAAATTATAAAAATCCATGGTTTAAACCAACAGATTTGGAAAATGAATTGCCATATCATAGTGAAATTGCACATATACACCCCCTATGACTCAGCAATTCTACTCCTAGATACAAACCTAAGGGAAAGCCCTTCTTATATGTCCCAGGATTCCTGAACCAGGAGACAAATACATGAATGTTAACAGCAGCAGTGTTGATAACAGCAAAGTAGTTGGAGAAATCCGAGATTCCCATTAGTGATTTAATACAGGAGGGAAGTGTGGTATACTCACATAATAGAATATTGTTCTGAGCAGACTTAGATCATGGAAAACAACCAAAACACAGTCTCAGTCATTTCAAAAAATTTTATTATAATCATGACCAAGACAGGTTCTTTATTTGTTAATACTCCATGCAAACTTTATACAACTTATGCTATTTTAGGGCAGAGAGAAAGAGAGAAAAAGAGATTGATTGATTAGTACACCTTGGAAAGCACGTTAGGCAGTCCACTTAACATGGAGCTCAGCTGGCTATGTTGGGGTCTCAGGTCTGAGTCAGTTGTGAGTCTGGTCCATGTCTTCAAGCCTGATCTTGACCAGTGCTCAACCAGAACTGTAGGTGAGGACTTCCTTAGTGGCTACCAGAACAGCTGGCTGGGTTAGCTTGCAGCCTCATCATCCGTCATTGGGATGATAAGGTGGCAAGGATCCCTGGCAGAAGCTGTGAGTTTTCAGTTTCAGGTGCTGACAATTATAGTCCTCATGTTGCTAGGGATTCCATGTGGTTGCCAAGATACTACTGGTCAGCCAGCTTTGTTCTACACATTGTTATTGGGTCTTGGTCATTGCACATTGTGCCTGGTGCTTGTGTGTTGCCCTTGATATCCTGTGTATATTGTGCCACACCTGTGTGTACTGCAAGAGTTATGTTTGCACATTGCACATCATGCTGGAGCATGGTGTGCCACACCCAAGTGTGCTTTGGGAGTTAAGCCCCTCTTGACCTTAATGGAGCCAATTTTTTTTAAGACACGTGTTTCATATAGATATTGTACATCAAGAAAAAGGAGTCAGCTGGGTGTGGCGGTGCACACCTGCAATCCCAATACTTGGAAGGCAGTGACATGAGGATCAAAGATTCAAGGACAGCCTCAGCAATTTAGGAAGATCCTCAGCAACCTAGTGAGAGCCTGTCTCATAAAAAAAATAAATAAATAATTAAAAAAAAAATAAAGAGATGGGAGTATAGCTCAAAGGTGGAAGTCTTCTGGATTCAAAACCCCAGTATTACAGAGAGAAAGGTAAATGAGTCAATTAAAGCTGCATAAAACAATATGATTCTGTCTTAGGGACATTACACCAAGAAAAAAAAAAGTATAGCGAAACAAACTTTAAAAATTAGCAAAGTAGGATATTATTTGAACATATTACCCAGTGTAGTAAAACTATAATGAATAGTGAGGGAATGATAAAATGCTAAATTTAGTGTTTACCTCTGGGAGAGAGGAGGAGCAGCTGATATCAGTGATTAACTCATGAGGGCCTTAAAGATGGTGGCCTTTCGTATTGCTAAAATTAGATAGTGATGCACAATGCTCATTATATTATAATTATTTACCTCTTACACAGTGCTTAAAAGCATTCTTACTATATATTCAATACTTAATTTAAAAATTTAAATACTCTGTAGACTCAAAGCTTACTTGATAGGCTTCCTTCCATATAAAATATAATAACTTCATGTTTTTCTTTGTCTTTGTAGAAAACAAAGTAATTATTTCATTAATGATTTTTATATATTCATGCTCAAGAGTCATTCTGAGAAATCCATATCTTTCAAAGAGCCTATATAGCATAATTTATTTTTAAAATTAGAAGCCAGTCCCAGATTGAAGAAGGTGTGACAGAAATTCTCATATAGCATAGAAGGTATTGCTCTGTTAGTTGATTTTTCCCAAATATTATTAAAGTGTTTACTTTTCATTAGTTGAGGACATTATGGTATGTTTTTTAGATCCAAATACTCTATCATTTCTTATCAAAATAATATAAATCATATAGACTTAGTAATTGGATTGCATATTAATTTTCTTCATAATTATTTAAAATATTCATTTTCAAAAGCTACGAGTGAAAAGAAAATCTGTGCAGTTTTAGGGGAAAATGAAGCAAAAGAAAACAAACACATATGCATACACACACACACACACACACACACACACATACACACACACCTGAGTTTCTCTTTCTCAGATTGTGCCTTAGTAGCAAGTGAAAGTGCTCAATACAAAACTAGCCTCTGTCATGTACATATCAGTGTCAAAGGACATAGCCAGATTTAGCAGGATAATTTGGTGCATACCTTGATCTCTATAAGAACATGATATCCCATTTCCCTTTAAAAGAGAGAGATGCTACACCTCATCCAGTTTTTTGCTAGTAGACGATCTGCAGATAGGCAGAGGGATGTAAGTCAGTGATGTTTGTGTTATGTGCAAGGTTTACAGTATTAAAGTCTAACTTAGTTGGAAAAAATACTGCTTGCTTGTTGATTTTTTTTTTCTCAAAGGCAATTATCTGCTGCTATCATGTTTGAGTTCCCAGAAGGTCCAGATCTGTAGTATATTATTAATGATGTTCTGTAAGAAGATATAAATTGAATTGCATTATCTCATTAAAAGTAAAGTTCACACAGTTGCCAGAGATATACAGGTTTTCCTAATAAATACAACTGCCATCCCTCTTTTCCACCTGGGTCCATTTTCTTTTGCTTTCTTTGAATCTGTGGCTGAGCCCTATTGCAATTATTCAGAAAGGTATGCTAATGAGGCACAGGCACATGTATTTGTCTATGATAGTATCTTGTTTTTGTTTTTCTTTTTATGTCAAGAAACACAATTCATGAAGGATTTAGTACATTTGAGACTTCCAGGGCAAGATTATATTTTGAATATTTATCTTTTGCTCACTCCATTTCCTTCTGCTTCAGAATTTTCCCTAAGCTGCACATAGCTTCTTCCCATCCACAAATTCTAGTTTTATCTGCCTAAAAGAGGAAAGCAGTATTACGAAGAATAAGAGTATTTGCACCTTCTCTACATTTCCTAATTCAGAGTAGAGGCATGAAGTTTCATATAGTCATTCCATCCCCTCCTGTCTGTGAGTTCTTATATAAAAATAACCTGTGAGAGAGTTCAGTTTTTAACAGCTGTGAGAAAACTGAATCTAGACTAGGTAGTCAAGTGAATGTTAAATCACTTCAGATGAGGGGAAGTACTATAGAGGGAACTTGGAGGTGAAAGTAGCAAATCAGGTGGAGTAAAGAGTATAGGAATAAAGTGTTTAAGCACTAGATCTTTAAGAGAGTTTAAGAAAGGTAAGACTTCCTTTAAAAATAGCCTCCAAAACATATTTGTGCCTGTGATAAATGCAGGCCACTAGGGGGTACCTTCCAAGACCTCTTGCACATACCTGTATCTTAGTACCCAACTCAGTGCATCATTTATAGTAGACATTTAGTAAATATTAAGTGAGGACAAAATAATGAATAAAAGGGAACAGATCACATCAAACAAATTAAAATCATATATTTTAACTGCAGCATCAGATACAAAAACATAGTGGAATGCAAGGATTAAAGATGGTGGAATATAAGAAGGCAGCACATTTTGGTTGCTCTGAGACTCGGAACTCAAGCAGCACAAAGACTGCTTCTGGGTAAGAGAAGAAAAAGCGGTCAGAACTCTACAGAAGAATGTGAAAACATGGTGGAATTGAATGCAGCACAGACAGCAGAGGACTAAAAAGAGCTTTCTATGTTTCATCTGGTGAACACATAGCAGAAGCAACATCATCTAAGCAAGCCCATGCCAGGGCTGTCTGATGCTGAACCTGGTGGCTCTCAGAGACCAAGTCCAGCAAAGAAGAAGCAGACTTTTGTCGAGCCAATGATTGCATAAAACCATCATCAAAAGCAATTGCATTCTTCTCTCCACTTGAATAATGCAAAACAGTGACTCCTCAGACCACCCAGCCAAATGGCCTAGCAAACTCCTGTGATAGCAGCTGATATTAGACTGAGAAACAACAGAACCTTTCTGAGGGAAACCAATAGCTACTTCCAACTTCATCAAGAACACTGTAAATCTACAGAACAACCAGCAAATTTCCCAGTGAAGAAATGCAACTGCAGCTGAACTGATCCCTATCTGAAGGGACTCAAGCAGAATTCTCCAGGACCATGAGTTTATAAACCATCCCAGCAGGAGCCTGCAGGGCTACAGGGACAGGCATGTCAAGGAACAAACCAACAGGGTCTGTGAAATTGCAGATCATCCCTGCTGAAGTAAGGGCAGGGAATAAGTTGGATACAACAGAAACTTGAATTAGCAAACTCCCTAGGGACACTCCAGCTTGCATGACCTAGGGTCTGTAGTTCATTGCACCTCTTCAGGGTCTCACAGTCACCAGAGGACTGCCATCAATGGTGTTTGTGTGGTGAAATAACTCAGCCAACCATGATGTAGCCTTGGACAGCTTTAAGCTCACACCTGGTGGGCTACAAGAACCAAGGCCAGAGGCCAACTAGGCTTCACATGATCTCAGCTGCCCAGAGCAGCAGCAGTGTCCCTAGGACTAAATAACTTAGCCAACTAAGCCCCAGACCCAGAACAATGCAATCTCTCTCTGCCAGAGCTTTGGCCATGAAAGCAAGGATGCCAGGAGCCAGCAGGGGTACACATGATCACAGCTTCAGACTAGGAATAGAATACTCTCTCTGAAAGCAGAATGTGGGCCACTGAGCATGTCAGTGACTGACAGAACTCCACATGATCAAAACCAGAAGATCAGCAGTGGTGTCCCTGGGACATCAAAGTTCATCCAGCCAGTCCACAAAGTTCAGCTCAAAACAGAGTAATTTTTGTGTTGAGCTTATGTCAGTGACTACAGAGACTGGAGGCCAGCAATCTTCAGGGTTTCATGGATTCAAAACCAGCAAAGCAATAGTGATGTCTTGGGACATTAAATTTCAATCAGTAGCTGCAGACTCTGAACTAAACATCATAGTCTCTAATCCTGCTGAGTTTGGGCCTGGTGAACATGGTGGCAGGCAGCCAATTAGAGACTCATGTTTGCCTGCACTAAGAATATCTGGTAAAGAGGTTCTGGGAGACAAACTCAAAAGTCTGATGATATGAGACAGATTTATTGAGGCAAAGATATACCCCCAGAATTGACCTTTTTTAAAAGTTAATGAATAGACATAGGACTCTCATACAAAAAGGAAAAGGATACCAAGACAATAGAAATATGAACTTCACAATTCTAATAACATGAGAATGAAGACCAATAAGAAAAAAATATACTCCCACAATTCAAAAACAAGGGAGATCACTAACATTGAACTGGAGGAAATGTCAGAAGGAGAATTTAAAATTTTGATATTTAATATGAACAAGGACCTAAGAAATGAAATAAGAAAAAGTATACAGGAAAGGAAAGAACACATGAATAGAGAAATTAAGGCCCTAAGTATAACCAAAAAGGATTTGAATGAAATGAATGAGTCAATGAATGAATTAAAGACCTCATAGAAAACAAATATGGCATACTAGACCACATGAAACATAGAGTCATTCTCTTAGAAGATAGCTCATTTAAACCTGATGACATTGTCACCAACATAGAAAAGAAAATACAACATGACCAGAACATCCAAGAAATATGGGATAATATGAAGTGATCTAATTTATATGAATAATAGGCATTGAAGAATGTCTAGAAATGAAAACCAAGGGCGTTAGAAACCTCTTTACTGAGAATTACCCAAATAGAGAAAAAGAGTTGGACATCCAGGTACAAGAGACATTCAGAACTTCAACAAGACAAGATCAAAGAAGAATTTCTCTACACCATATGATAATTAACGAGACTAACATGGAGATCAAGAAAAGAATATTAAAGGCATCTAGAACAAAATAATGGATGATATTCAGGGGCAAAATAAGAATCAGTCCAGACTTCTCAACCCAAGTCTTAAAAGCCTGGAGATACTGATAAAAGATACTCCAAACACTGAAGGAAAACAACTTCCAACCAAGATTGCAATATTCAGCAAAGGTTATCATTCAAAATTTATGAAGAAATAAAAACTTTCAAAGACAAGCAGAAATTAAAAGAATTCATGCTTACCGAGCCAGCACTTGGGAAAATACTTAAAGAAATAAAGCACTAAGAAGAAAAAATAAATACCAGAACCCGAGAAGGGGTGAATTCCACCAGAGAGACAAGTAGGGAAAGGAGAAATAACCTTAAATCAGACAGATAATATAATGCAAAATGACAGGAAACAAAAATCATCTTTCAATAATAACATTGAATGTCAAAGGTCTAGACTCCCAAATTAAAAGTCATAGAAAAGCAATGCAGATTAAAGAACACAATCCACCTATATGCTGTTTGCAAGAAATTTACCTTACAGGCAAGAATATCAATAATCTAAAGATTAAAGAATGGATAAAGATATAACATGCAAATAAAGACCAAAAACAAGCTGGAATAACAATGCTCCTATCCAAAAAAGTAGACTTTAAGCTAAAACTTATGAGAAGAGACAAAGCAGGTCACTTCTTACTAATAAAAGGAACAATCCAACAAGAAGATGTAATGATAGTAGCAAACATTTATGCCCCAAATATGAGTGCACCCATTTTTATAAAACAAACACTTTGGGACATTAGGTCTCAAATATACCCAAATACAATCATATTGGAAGACTTCAACACGCCTATCACACCACTAGATCAATCTTCCAGGCAAAAGATGAGTAAAGACTCCTCAGAACAAAATAACAGTATAAACCAAATGGACCTAATAGACATATGCAAATATCTCAACCAACAACAGCTAAATACTCATTCTTCTTAGCTTCACATGGGACCTTCTCCAAAAAAGACCACATCAGGGACCACAAAGCAAGTACAGCAAATTAAAAAAAAAAAAGTAATATAATTCCTTGCACCTTTTTAGATCATAATGGAATGAAAGTAGAAATCAACAACAGGAAGACCAAAGTAAATTACATGAAAACATTAAGACTGAATGATACATTGTTGAATGAGGACTGTATCAGAGAAGAAATAAAAAAAAATCCTAGAATTAAACAAAATTAGAAACAAAACATACCAAACTCTATGGGACACTTTGATGGTGGTTTTAAAAGGAAAATTTATAACACTGAGTGCTCATATAAAATAAGAACAGAAAAGTCATCAAATAAATAACTTAATGACACACTTCAAGGACCTCAAAAAACAGAAACAGATTAATCCCAAACCCAGTAGAAAGCAGGGGATAATTAAAAAATCAGGACAGAAATCAGTGAAATAAAGAACAAGAAAAAAATAAAACAAAAAACTGATTCTTTGAAAAGATTAACAAGATCTTGATAAACCCATAGCCAACCTAACCAAAAGAAAGAATCAATTCAAATTATTAAAATTAGAAATGAAAAATGAGATGTTACCACAGACAGTGGAGAAATCCAGAGGATCATCAGAAACTTTTACAAATTTACACTCCAATAAACTGGAAAATACAGAAGAAATCAACAGATTTCTAGACATATAAAACCTGTCTAAGCTGAGCCAAGAAGATATAAGAAACCTAAACCAGCCAATAGCAAGCAAAGAGATAGAAACAATAATAAAAATCCTTCCATCAAAGGAAAACCCAGGTCCATATGGATTTCCAGCTGAATTCAACAAAACCTTTACAGAAGAACTAAACCCAATACTTCACAAGTTATTCTGTGAAATTGAAAGAGATGGAATCCTTCTAACTCCTTCTATGAGACCAGTATCACCTTAATACCGAAACCAAAAAAAAAAAAAGTCCCTCAATAATAATAATAATAAAAAAAATTATATACCAACACCCTTGGTGAACATAGATGCAAAAATTCTAAACAAAATACTGGAGATATGCATTCAAAACTATATCAACAATATTCTACACCGTGACCAAGTTGGTTTCATTCCAGAGAGGCAAGGTTTGTTCAACATATGCAAATCAATACATGTCTTTCACCACATAAATGGATCTAAGGACAAAAACCACATGATCATCTCAATAGATGCTGAAAGACAAAATCCAACACCCATTCATATTAAAAACACTGCAGAAAATCATAATAGAAGGAACTTACATCAACATTAGTAAGGCAATGCAAGATAAACCCAAAGCCAATTTTATATTGAATGGGTAAAAAATATGGGAATTCTCTCTAAAATTAGGAAGAAGACAAAGATTTCCACCATAACCACTCATTTTCAATATAGTCCTCGAGACTCTAGTAAGAACAATAAGGTAAGAGAAGGATATTAAGGGAAATAAAATTAATCTAAAAAATTCCTAGCTTTTCTATATGCAAGCTATGACTCCACTGAAAAAGAAATCCAGAAAACAATGTCATTCACAATAACCTCAAAAATAATTATGTTACTATGAATAAACCTAACCAAGAAGGTAAAAGACCTCTACAATGAACACTATAAAACATTAAAAGAAATTGAAGATCTTAGAAGATGGAACAATCTCCCATGTTCTTAGGTAGGCAGAATAAATATTATTAAAATGGCCATTCTACCAATGAATGATCTATAGAGTCAATGCAATCCTTATCAAAATAGCAATGTCATTTTCAAAGACCTAGAGAAATCCGTCCTAAATTTCATATGGAGAAACAAAAGAGCGAGAATAATCAAAGCAATTCTCAGCAATAAGAACCATGCAGGAGGCTTCACAATTCCAGACTTCAAATTATATTACAGAACTAAAGTAATAAAAATAGCATGATACTGGCACAAAAACAGACACATAGACCAAGTAAACAGAATTGGAGATACAGAAACATATCCACACACTTAAAGTCAATTGATATTTGACAAAGTTGTCAAACACATAAATTGGAGAACAGATATCCTTTTCAACAAATGGTGTTGGGAAAACTGATTATCCACTTGTAAAAATTTGAATTAAATTCCTAACTCTTGCTTTGTATAGGAGTCAACTCAAAATAGATCAGAAACTTTAGACCAGAGACTTTGAAATTACTAGAGAAAGGCACATGTCCAACACTCCAACATCTAGACTATACAAAGTACATAAAAGTCTTAACAGTAAAAATACAAATAACACAATCAAGAAATGGGCAATTGAACTAAATAGATACTTCTCAAAAGAAAGAATGCAAATGGATAATAGATACATGAAAAAAGTTCAGTATCATTAGTGATCATTGAGATTCACATCAAAACTACACTGAGATTCCATCTAACCCAAATGAGAATGGTAATCATCAAGAAGTCAAACAACAACAAATGCTGGTTAGGATGTGAGCAAATAGAAACTCTTCTACAATATTGATGATGGGATTGTTAATTAGTGCAGCCACTATGGAGATCAGTTTGGAGATTTCTCAGAAAATTAGGAATGGATCTACCATATAATCCAGGTAATCAACTCCTGGGTATCTTTCAAAAGGGCTGAAGTAAAAATATTATGGTAATATATGCATATCTATAGCAGCACAATTCTTAATAGCCCAATTATGAAACCAATCTAAATGCCCATCAACAGATGAATGGATTACAAAATTATAGGCTCAGTAATAAAGAACAAAATATTGTCATTTGCAGGAAAATGAAT
This sequence comes from Graphiurus murinus, assembly GCA_004027655.1. Classification (NCBI taxonomy): domain Eukaryota; kingdom Metazoa; phylum Chordata; class Mammalia; order Rodentia; family Gliridae; genus Graphiurus; species Graphiurus murinus. The sequence continues at coordinate 58,671 of PVLC010004477.1, forward strand.
GGGCCTGGAGAACATTAAGTGAGATTAGCTGTCACAGAAAATAATCTAGATACCAGAGGGACTTCAGATAACAGAGGAGAAACTACAATGGAGTCAGGGAGATGGTCTAAGGGAAGGGGGTAGAAAGAAGGAGGATCAATGAAGGAATCACTTCCATCAATATTATATACATATGAGAGAATACCAATCTCTATCTCAATACCCTGTATGGGGAAGGGGGGAGTGGGGAGGGAGCTGGCAGAAAGTCCACCCAGTGCTTTGTGCATGAAAGTCACCATCATTATAGACTACATTATGATGTGAGACTATAATGCACCAATAAAAGTATAAGAAAAAAGAAAATAATGGAGCACTGTTTTTAGAAAAATAATAGAACTTAAGACCTACAACTAGATATCTAGATGATTATTGTTTAAATGCAAAGGCATGGTGTTTTTTTAATCATACAAAACCTCTGAAACTTTGCTAAAGATCCAAACTAGGAACAGTTTGGAAGTATTTAAATAATAAAATAGATATATCTTAGGAGATGTTGTAAGAAATGGTTGGCAGTTTTGTTTTTGTTTTTATTTGAGATGGGAATGCTGCTATGTTTCCTGGGTTGGCCTTGAACTCATGTTCCTCCTGCCTCAGCCTCCCAAATAGCTATGACTATGGGACTATGGGAGTATGATACCCACCCAGCTATGGGTGGTGTTTTAAAAATGATGTTATTCCTTTTTAAAAATCAATTGTTAAAAAAATGCTTACAGCAGACAAATCATATGTAAACTAACACAAAACCAGAAGTCTAGAATGATAATATCAACATTATAGGAGATGTGTTTGAAGAGTGGGGTTCAGTGAATGTAATATGTGCTGAATAATTTGTTTAAAAATAATGGTAGAAAATAGGGGATGATTATTCAAAAGTATAAAAAAATAGAAATGAACTAAAGTGTAGAAACAGAAGCCTATCAACAATAATTTAATATAACTGAAAAAAGACAAGTACAAATAATTGCATATATGAATAATGTTTTAGTAATTATTTATTATTATATTTTTGTGGTAGTGGGGATTGTACCCAGGGGCATTCTAGCACTGAGCTACAGCCCAAGTCCTAAGTCTCACTAAGTTGCTAGGGCCCAGCTAAATTGCTGAGAAAAACTGTGAACCTGTGATTCTCCTATCTGAGCCCTGCCAAGTAGTAGGACTACAGGGATATTATGCCTCTGAGCTATACTCCCAGCCCTGTTTTATTTTTTATTATGGAATAGGGCCTCACAAATTTGCTGATGGCCTTGCTAAGTTCCTGAGTCTGACTATGAACCTTCGATCCTCCTGTCTTAGCCTCCCAAGTAATAGGATTATAGGCACAAACAACCATGCCCATGTCAGGATTACCTTTTTAAAATTAAAAACATCATAATCACAAACACACATACATATATGGATACTTGTTGATGAAATTAAGACTATTATATATGTAAAACAGAAAGGAAGGGAGTGTTAAATATGGACTTCAGGATGCTAGTTGACTGAGGAGATAGGTTGAACGAGATCCTGGTTAAGTTGAAGAATAGAGTAGGGTCAGTATCCCAGTAGTCATTTCAGGTAGTGGGTTGTTTTATACATAATTAAAAGTGACCAATTACCAAAATACTATTTATAAGTTATCTAAAATAATTCAAAGTTATTAAAATAGAAATCAGTAATATAGTGCTATCACTAATTTAATATTTGTAAATTTTTGTATATGTTGTATGCATAATGTGTTATTTTAGCAAATATAAAGAGGGGAAAGAGGAGTTTTCATAGATATAATCCTGCCCTCAAGGCTTATGAATTTATTTTCTGTATCACATATATTTATGCCTCAAATGCCCTTTTAACATAAAATTTCCAGGCAAACCTAATTCTTGCAGGTGATATGGGAAAAAAGATACATACACAAAACAGATGTATTTTCCAATACAGTGTTTCCTTATAATAGTCTGTTTAATTAATTTTACACAATATTATCTGCTTGATTTATTCCTCTCTCTAAGCACCTGTGGGAACATCTGAAATATTGTGCTTATTCTCTTACAGAGAATTACATTACCAAGTGTCATTAGCATAAGTCAACATTCAGTATTAATTTAGTATTTGGTCTTGGAGGTGGCAAACCCCTGCTTTTCACTCACCTCCAAATCCTGTCTGTATTTATGACTTCATGTGCTGGGAGTTTCTATGAATGGACTAAGTCCTTCCGAGGTGGGGACCCCCTCAAAAGGTTGACTTCCCACTTTCTGTAATCCACTGGCCTCACCAGTAGACTCTACTGCCTTGACCATTTTGACCTTTTTTGGAAATCTCTCCGTAAGTCTACAAACTTCCTTTCCTAAGCCTTTCTCATGCAATATGAGAGATAAAGAAAAGAGAAAGCATCCCTGGTAGGGAATGAGCTATATCTAAAGACAAAGAGCATAACAGAAATCTAGGATCTTACATATGAAAATAGATTGACAGTCTATAAGTACTGCCAGAAAGATGGGCAGAAGCCACCAAAAAGGGTGCATGCAAGAGTGAATAGTCTTCATTTCAAAGGTGATAAGGAATAAATGCAGAATATTTTCACTTGGGGACTTGGAACCTGGGAACATGGCTGTGGTATGGGCTTCAAACAGACCCAGTTTTATAACAGTGAAAGACACCCTCACAACCACCATCTTTTACTATAGGATTTCTGGGCTTTCATCTTTTATATTCTAATTGTCATGTACATATTATTTGCCATAAATCTCCACAAATCCTATTTGGAAAAAAAGGGAGGGGGATAATGACAATATCCTTCAGTTATTCTAATCTATCAAACACTTTAATTTGCAGTATCTCATTTATTTTTTATAATCGCCCAGTAGAAAACATCTTATTTATTAGTATGACCATTTTACTCATCAGGAAAATGAGACATGAGGGTTAAGCAGCTTGTTAAATGTCACATAGCAAGTTGAAGCATGATGTTGAAGCTTTCTAGAAACAGAACAAGTATTGTTAACCACTATGTTTCAGTGCTTTCAATTGCAATGTAGCATGTGGCCTATAGAACTGAATTATAATATTCCTGTAGGAGGATTTCAATTGTTGAAAGCTGCAGATTGCATATGAATGGGTCCCCATGAGACTCCAGGCCTCACTCTTAATATTGCTGCTGTACAACATAGGAAACATAAAATGTGTTTAATTGATGTTCAGTAACTCTTCCTGTGGATATTATTTATGTTCTTTATATAAATGAGCATCTATTAATGGCTTTATATAAATGAACATCTATTAATGAGCATCTATTATAGTGTGTCATAGGTGGTTAGTTAAACTCAGTTAATATGCAATTTATCAATATGATTGTTTTACAAAAATATATTTAATGAGTTTTTCCATGTGAATCTTCCCACATGATTCAATCCATGTGAGAACATTTCTATGTAAATTCTAGAAATTTGAAATATTCTTCGATGCTTTCATATTTTAAATGTCACAGATGATAAATGAAACCAGCTGAGATGGCTTGATAATCAGAAATAGTATGAAAGAAAGTGGAATTAATTTTTATTTTTGTCTAATAAATGACATATGCTATCTGTATATTATCTAATTGATTATAAAAATGAAACTTGAAGTAAGTGTAATTATCCCCATTTCATATATATAAAGAAACAGAGGCTTTCTGGGTATGGTGATGCATTCCTGTAATCCAAGTACTTGGAAGACTGAGACAGGAGGAACACAGGTTTGAGGCCAGCCTCCACAATTTAATGAGACCCACAGTAAATTAATGAGACCTGTTTCAAAATTTAAAAATAGAGGACAGGGAGTGTAGCTCTGAGGTTGCATATCCCTGGATAAAAAAAAAAAACAAAAACAAAAACAAAACAAAACAAAACAAAAAAAACAACCCTGAGGCTCAAAGCAGTTAAAGAGCTGCCCTGAAAGTTTCACTGTTAATGAATCTTCATACAGTGATTCAGTGTAGGTTCAACTGAATCTGAAGACTTGGCTCTTTATACTCTAATGTTCCCACTATAATATGCTGAATTAAAAGTATGGATGTATAATCAGAAAAAGAAAAAATGAAGAATACAAAATTTGAATGACCACCTGAGCCTACTGACTTACAGTACAGTATTCTAATGATTTGGCCAGAAAAATCTCAGAATTTTCAGTTTTGGCTTATTCTCAGAATAGTTAGGTTGGAACTGAAACATAAACGGCCATCTGCATCATTTCTCCATTGTCAATACACAACCAACTTTCTCAAAGCTAAATACTTCCACAAGACATAGTTGAGTAGTCTGTGAGCAGAGAGTAAAGATTTCCTTTTAAATCCAAGATTAGAGTGGAAGAATAATGGAGTGTTTTTTTTTTTTAATATCTGGTATACATGCTTGTATATTCCAATACAAATTACAAAGGGGAGATTTGAACTCCCACAAAAAGTTATAATTGTTCCCTAGGCAGTGCTTATATTTCCTGAGATTTACCACCCACGTGCATAGCTATACCTAGTTCCAAACTGCATATATATACTAGCCCCAAACTCATCAGGTACTGGGTTCTGAAGTTAGTCTTGCAGCCACTGGCACCCAAATACCCACAGAGTCACAGCTTTTCTCTATTTCTACCATATTAATCAAAGCTATATGATGAATTTCTGCTTGTTTCTCTCTACACCTCCTTTCCAAACTTATTCTTTAACTAGTGCCCTTAAAATGTGATGGCTTCCTTTCTGAATGTTTAAACCTCATTCTATGACTATAATCACTGTTAGAGATCTTTCTTCTTTCCCTTCTCCTTCTCCTTCCTCTTCCTCCCCTCCTTCTCCTCCTCTTCCCCCGTCCTCCCCTCCTTCTTCCTCCTCCTTTTTCTTCTCCTCCTCCTTCTTCTTCTGGAATTCTATACCCTCAGCCCTTTTTACTTTTTATATTTTGAAATAGGGTCTTGCAAGGTTGCTGAGACTGGCCTCAAACCTGTGCTCCTTCTGTCTCTGCTTCCCAAATAGTGGGATTACAGGTGTGTGCCACTGCACCTGGCTTAGGATCTTATTCTTAATGACACAACTTCCCACCCGAAAGTATTGGACTTTCTTGGATATTGACTCAAATTAAGATGGAGTTCACTAAGTTATCTTCAGCTTTTTATAGAGGAATGGCCTGATCCAGAGAAAAAAAGAAACATGTATTGAAGCATAGGTTACTAGTCACGTCCAGTCTCTGCTCCTTATTCTCCTCATAAGCTAAGTTGCTGTGAACCCTATATTCCTCAATAATGTTAAACACACATTCATTTATGTTGTTCTTTCTCATCAATTCCTTAGTATTTTTTGCTCTCATTTTTTAAGCCTGAACACAGCTGTTCTCTCTTCCATCTCCAATTCACACTGCATATTACTGTCAAATTGATCTTTTTAATACTTCACTTTGTTTATGCTGATCCTTTTGAAAATATATTTTAGCTTCCTATTAACTGTAAAGTAACATGAAAATGAGATTGTCATAGAATACTACCTAAGATATGGTATTTCACATCTTTCTAGACATACCTCTTCCATATTTCCTTCTTTCTACCCTATATGCTCATCCAACTGGACTGTTCTTCATTCTCACTCTTCTCCATGCCTGGATGACCCAATGTATTTGTTCATCTGTTTTCATTTACCACTTTTCCAACATCTTTTCCACCATGATGCTTCTACTTTTAAAGAATCTTACAGTTGAAAGAAACCTTTGAAGTCACTGAATCACACAGTTTGTTTCATGATTTACTCCCCTCTAAAATACTGTTAATGGTCACCTAATTTATGTCTGTTAGCACAGAAATTGGTACTTAGGCTAAAGTACAGACTATGTCTTTGTATATTGTCAGTGTCTAGTACTTTTGGATGAATTATACAAACTTAAAACATGTTTGCTGAATGAGCAGAGGAGTGATTATTTCTTAAGGCAAGACCCAACCTAAGTTTTTCTGTAGTTAAATTGTAAGTATATTCTCTTTGGGGGCTGTAGATACTGTCACCACTACTCAACTCTGCTATTGTAGCAGAAGAGCAGACATAAACAATATTTGAATAAAGAACATGAAAAGATTTGGTGGCCTGTAGTTTGCCAGTCTGTCTTAAGAAAACACAAGCCATTCCAAGATAGTTTTTAGATGTTATTCTTATGTCATTTCAAATATGTCTAGATAAAATTTTATGATTCCTATTCAGATATTCCAAAAAACTTCCATGCCTCCTCTGTGTTCAATTCCAGTTAGCCTTTCTTTATATCACTTTTATTTTTTTTTTCACTAAGTTAGCCTTTTAGCTAGATTGTATTCCATTTGTTTGTGAATCTGAGAAAATTTGGTATCCTACAAAAAAGAAGTTTCATCTTGATATGACAACTGAAAAGTAAAGCATGCTTGACTTTTCCTACCTTCCTCTATACATTAGAGGTATAAAAAGAAAGGCTAAGATAGCACTGGTGTGTGAGAGAGACACATCACATTTCCTTTTGATGATAAAGGATTCTTTAGCCCCATACTTTTGTCTACACTACTCTTTATTAGGTAGTGTTGTTTTGGGGATAGGAGAGCCAGCACTCTTGAGATTTAACTTGCAACACAAATCAGAAGAAATTGTTGCTCAGAAATAGGTAATCAGTTGGAGGCAGGGCATAGACTAAACTACTTATGATTCCTCATTGAACCACTCCACTCTGCTTCTCCAGAGAGGTAGAAAAACATGGTTTCAAATTATTTAACCTAGGCAACATTCCAACATTCGTCAGCCCTGTCAGTAGGACTCCACCAAACATGAGGTAAACTTGCCTTCACTTTCTTACAGATGCTGCCTCTGCAATCCATATGAAATGCCTTCTCATCTAAAACCACTTCTGTTTCATGTTGACTTCAATTCCTTCAAAATTTATCCTGTGAAAGACTTTATGATGTTGCCCCAACTACTCTGTGTTCTTTACTTAAAAGTTAAAATTTTTCAATGTATGTTTTAAAATATATCAAAATGAATTATTATATCACTTTCCACTGTACTAAGAGCTCTCCTGGAGAGGCTCTTGTGTTACAAAGTAAATGTCTTGCCTTTATATTTAAGGTGCTTTCTGTTTATTGTTCTGCTTTGGCATGCTACTTTAATGTTAGATATAGAGTCCCGTGATAGTATCTGTGCTGACAATCACTCAGCAACTGCTATTCTGGGTGTCATGGACAAATTGACTCCTTTCCCTGAACCCAAGAAGATTGCTCACTAAACACTGAGATGCCATATCAGTAAGGTCAAATGTACCAATGTTACATGTCAAAGTAAGCTCCTTATGTATAGGTCATGTATATCTTTGTATCTTCCACAGGCCTAATTATAATGACGAATGAATTGATGTAAATTATGTAGTTGTCTTTCTGAAGTTTATAAATTTACAGGATAATAACTGATTAAGTACAGTAAATTATTTCAGAACAAATCCCGGAAGTTCTGGTCTCTACAGTTCTACAGCATTAGCCATCCTTAGGTGAAGAGTAGTATAGTAATATGATCCTGTAGGTCTAGTAGAGTCTTTCACTCAGAGTTCACTGAGTATGATGTATGAAGCCTTCCACTTCCTGGTGGAAAGTTCTCCATTCACTTCATTTTGATTTGAAGTATTTCCTGTGTGTATCACCACTTGGGGCATCCAAGGAAGCTCCTATGAGGAGTTTGTGGTGCCAGTTACCCAGTCACCACACTTGAAATCTTTCAAGTGCCTCTGATGTTTGAGCATTTCTAAAACAAAAACAATAATCAAGCAACCAAATGAAACTCCCCATTAAAAAAGGTATAAAATAGTCTTTTGTCCACTAACTGAAGACAATTAAAAGATAAAACTTCCTCAATGTGTAACAACTATTTTCTCTATCACTCTAGGCAATTAGAATACAGTTTTTGTAATTTTGGTCTTATTTTTCCGTCAGAGGCATTTTATCTCACACTTTGTGATTGTTTTTATTTAAGTCTTTCATAAGACTACAGTGGTGGAATGACTGAATAAAGCAGTGATGCCACATACATTTAAATGGAAAGCTATATTTATTTGATCTTGAATTAGGGGGTGGTAAATGAAATAAGGAATTGGTGATGCAGAATTTCTTGAGGAATAGAAAGAAACACTGTTCACTGATTATAAAATCCTAACCACATTTTCCCCAAACTGCACAGAATTAGTTAACTTCTATGTTCTGATTGTAAAGGCTGCCTGAAGTAATATTTTACTGAACCGTAAATTGTTCTGACTACATTTCATGCCTGATAAAATCCTTACATTTATGGTAGAAAATGTAAGCCCTTGTTCCATAACTAATCATTTAAATTCCCGAAACAGAGAAGTCTTGAATATTTTTCCTAGAAAATTACACGATTAAAAGTATCATATTATTCTTGAAAAATAGACTTACATAATTAGGGATTTGGGTCAAACTGACCTTGAAATTAGTCTTGAGATATATCTTATAGGATATATAAATATACATATATATGTATACATACCTATTAACATAAATGCACATCTACATATTTAATAAAATATCATAAACTAGTATATATGTATATACATATTTATATACTAAGTGATCTCAGTAAGTGTCTGAATATCTGGATTCCAATAGTATAACAGTTAAATGTTCCAATGGCAGATTAGTTGCCAATATTGTATAACATTATATAATTCCTTACTTATAGGTTTACACATAACATTTTTGCTTATTATTACTGTATCAATAAAATGTATTAAGGATTAATTTAAACTTTTTTTAGTGGTATGCAAGAATATATAATGGAAAGGATGTGGACTTCAGAGCCAAACACATCTATGTTTAACTTTCACATCCATGTCTTCTGAACTGTGATTTCTTGCTTCAAATAGATTTCCCTGTGAGACTCTGAGATGGAGAAAATTTATTGGTAAATGTATTTGGGATAAGTATATTATAGGTGTTCCAAATCAAAGAAATGGTGCTTGGCCTTTGTACCCCACATCAATTAGTCCATAGATGTGAGCTGCCTATGAGAGGTTGAATAATCTGAGTCAAAGGCACTCCCTCTGTGGAAAGAGGAAAACTCCCAGAGAAAGACCTTGGACAGTAGTACCTTGGGGAGCCAAGTGAGACCCTACAATACCTACTTGGCTTAATATAAGTTATCCCATTTTAGAACAGCACATGCAGAACTGTGGAATGTCACCTGTCTTGAGTGAGTCTCCAAGAGGAAGTTTAGTGGTAAACACAGCCCTGCCTTTGCAGCTGATCACATCACAAATGACACCATCTCCCTGGTGTCTTCTCTTTTCTACCACCCATTCTAGAATTCCCTTGCCCTTGATCAGCACCTCTACTGACTTATGTGGCTTGCCTAGTGGGTGACACAGACCATTACTAAGAGGGCTGAAACCCTCCTCAGCATTCCCTACATAGGCTATTCATATCCATTTGCTGTCATAAATAGCTAGGGAAATACTAAGAAATGGTTCATGAAGCACTTTAATGGCAGATGTTCTACACTGTCCTCCTTCAACACCAGCAGCTGTGCCACCTCCTGATGAGAAGTAATCATCCCCGCCAGTGTAGTGACTCCTCCCTTTTCTGCCAGTCTTGCCATAGAAGCTCAAACTTAATTATCTTAATGTTATTCTAATGCTTCCTGAGACTCTGTGTCCCCCTCATGGATGTATTCCCCTTCTAAAAACCAGGACCACTAGACTCACAGAGCCTTAATTATATGAACTGCAAACATAATTCCCCTTGAAAGAATTCAACCACTCTATTACTTTTTCCTTTTGCTTTCTAGACCCATGTGTTTTACCTATTTGAGACTCAGTACCCTACCCCCCCAAATGGTCTTTGATTTAGATTACTTACAACACCTTTAGGATGATAGCACACAATTGCAAAGTGTCATCTCCAAGCTGGTACATAAACTGTACTTTTCTTTTTTTTTTGCTGGGAATCAAACCAAAGGCCTTGTACATACTAGGCAAGGGTTTTATCCCTGAGCCATTTTCCCAGCTGCACTTGTATAAGTGGTCCATGTCCTATGTACCAGGACAAGCATATTCCATGATTTTACACCCACTGCTGTGCTTCCAAAGAAATTCCATTGGTCCACAGAGCTATTACGCAGTTCATGTATCAATGTATGAAACACTCTATAAGCTCTCAGACCATGATGCTGAACAAGACCTTGTAGGCATGTAAGACAAGCTATTATTTGTAATTTGTTTTAGTACTAATGAAAATGAATCACTCTTCCTTCTCAGGTAAAAGAGGCCCAGTAACATAATCAGCCAAATGGCTAGTTGGTCTCTGTGAGCCACAGTGCTGGAATTGAGACTCAGGATTAGTCCCTGTTGCTATCAGGATAGGTAGCTCAATAGCCTGTTCATGTGTGGATGTTCAAGTGGATGGCTGAGTGGCCCTCATGAAACAGATGGGTGCTACTACACTAATGGAGAGGAGGTTGTTCTAAGGTTTAAAAACAAAAATGTGTGTGTGTGTATGTATGGACAGATGAAACTTGTTGAAGCAGGGTATTAGAAATATAATAAATCAGAGAAAAAATATAGGTCTTAGAAGTTTTCAAGTTGCACAAGATAGTAAGTCAATGGCTAGAATATAGCCCTTTTAAAAATTTGCTAATTAATATATTTTCCTGTTGCCTTTTTTATTTCTTTTGTTTTCCTTTAGTTTCTTACTTCCCCTTTAATCTTACTTTCATTTTTGATATACACTGGTCAGTTTTCCAAGTTAAAATAACACAGATCAACTTGGAAAATCTGAGTAAGCAAATTAATTTGGCAAGCTTCATTTTCTTCATTTATAAAATCAAAGTAAACATGCAAGTGTTGCAGAGTTATTATGAGATTTTAAAATGTCTATAAAGTACTTTTACATAGTAGATGCTTAAATCTTGCCTGTTAATATTTTAAAAAATGTAAAACAATCACTGTAGAACAAATAAGAAAGATTAGGTCTTCCTTCTTGTCTGGAGCCCTGGTTGTAGAGATTGGCAAAGTAGAAGACAGTTAGATGAAATCAGTGGAGATGTCTTTGCTACTCTACCAATAGGTTCATCAAATAGGATTTCCTTGTGAGTGGCTTTGGGCCTTAAGTTTTTCATTTTCATCTTGAAATAGTATAATGTTTGCATTTATTGTTGGATGTCCTTGGTTCTATCTTTATATACTTTGAAAAATCTGTCCTCTGGGTTCAAAAAAAGCTTGCTTATTATAAACATTTCAAGCATTAATATTCATGTATTATGAGAGAAGAAAGATCCTTTCTCAATCCATTACTAAAAGATTACTTTAAGTTTTGCTATTTCTCTAATTTTTTCTATGTATATCAGATATCACATATACATAAAAATATAATTTTAGAGCTGTGCATGATAATGCAAACTTGTAATACTAGTACTTGGGAGGCTGAGACAGCAGGATCACAGGTTCTCAGCCAGCCTCAGCTACTTAGTGAGACCCTCTGCAACTTAGTGAGACAGTTTCAAAATAAAGAATAAAAAATAGGGCTTTGGATATACCTCAGAGGTAAAATTCCCCTGAGTTCAATCCCTGATACCAATGAAAAAAGTTTTAGCAATAGTAAGACCACATTATATGGATTGTTGTGTCAAATATTCTGTAGACCATCAGATCACAATGCTGAACAAAAGCCTCAGGTCTTTTGTTTATAAAAGTTTAATAATGATATCCCATACCTTATGAGATTGAGTTAAATGAGAAACCTATGTCATTCACATATACCTCCATGAAACATTCATGTATGTCATTTACATGGAACTTTGATTGTGTCATGCTTGCCATATTGCAAATAGTAACTATCATTATCCTTTGCCTGAATGCATTTCTGGGATCCCCAAATGATCTTTTATGTGAGCATTTTTCGCTCACCTCCTCATTCCTCAAAGAGAACAATGAGTTGAAAATATTGGTTGAGTAAATACTGCATTATCATAATTACAATTTCCCTGAGAAAAGTGGCTTGCAGTTTGAATATTCAGTATCATAATTACAATTTCCATAAGGAATGTAGAACAGTTATTATAAACAACACAATAATCACTTGGTCCATAAGGGAGAGGAGATTATTAGGGAAGTGAAGAGAGAGAAGAGGCAAAAGCCTGTATTCTAATCAGCATTCAACAGTAGAAATGCAGAACCTGAGTATAAATTGTAATATCCCCTCAAAATGTCCTTGCCTGAATTTATGGAAAAATCTTATCATGATGGCAAACTTCCATGTGTTGATTAAGTGATGCCTATATAATTTTCCCTTTTATAAAATTCAGTTTTATCACTTTCATTTAACATCTTCTCTGTATCTCTACTTATAATTGCTATGCCACCAAGAAGTTTTAAAAAGCAAACTCTCGCAAAAGACAAAAGGCACAAAATATTTAAAAGAAGTTGAGGGGGTAAAAAGTTTCATCAGATATTTCTCTCTCCACAGTTAAATGATTCTACTTCATCTAAAGTAAAATGAGTAAAAGTTTAAAAGAAACTACCCTGTCTACTCTTATGTTGCTTTAATTGACTTAAATTCATTTTTTCTTTTTATTTTTTTCAGCTGAAGTGAGAAAAACAGAATGCAGCTTTCAAGGTTGGTACTTTTCAGGATATATTAAAACATGTACCTTAATATAAAACAGTGTATGAAAGTAGCAGAGCAAAAAAAAAAAATTATCCTTGGCAAAAAAAAGAAAATCCTTTTACTGATAGCTATCAGAGGACATTATGTTTTTGTTTTTTTCACTCATGGATGGAAAAGTACAAAATGGCTTTTAACAGAATGCAATAAAGCATTCAAATACAATAGCTGGTTCAATCCTTGACAAAATTGTGAAGTTGGAAATATTCAATATTTTTTCCACTTGATCCATCCATCCATTGATCATTCCACTTATCTACCACTCATATATATATATTCAACATATAATGTGTTCAAGACTCTGTCATTTGATTTTCCTCTATCCATACTTGGTTTGGCTGACCTTCATCAAATATCCAGTCTAGTGCCCTTTTCCAGCACTTTCTGCAATCTCAACAACAAACCTTCACTTATTATCACAGTCCTGAGTTTAGCTTGCTCTATCTGATAAATGAACAGGATTTTCTCAACATTGCTCAGGTGATACGTTTTCAGATATATCTATTCCCAAACAACTGTAAAACATCCATGTGAAAATAAGGAAATGACTGCATCTCTAATCTAATGATAGACTGTGTGATGTTTTTCACTATAGTGTGATGGATGTGATGTATGTGTATGTGTGTCTGGGGTGCTATAGTAATCTGTAATACCAATTACTCTTTTTGCAAAACTCTAGAATATCGGGTCTTATTTCCCTCCAACTTCAGTAATTTTAAGGCATTCTGACCAAGAACAGGTATGTTGCTACTACAAATTTTAATACAACAAAGACATTGGTCAATCAGGTAGCAGACCAGACCTATACAGAATGATTCTTTGTAAGAATGGCAGTTTGAATTGAAGCAAACTTCACAGAAGGCAGAGACGGAAGATTTTCTCTTGGTAAATGAAAATTAATCCTGGAGTGTTTATTAATTTAAAATAGATAGATATTCTAATGTTTTAATTTAAGAGGTTATTTTATTTTAATTAACATTAATGTAAAATTTTTCTGAATTCCATTACTAAGATTCCTCTAACCCCTTTTTAAATAAGGTCTTGAGGTCCTCAACAGAAAATTCTACTATCAGAGGTATTTTCAGAAACATAATTGTCATAATTGGGAAGGGACTCCCATATCAGTCTGCCTATCTAATTTAATTTAATATAAAATACTTTTAATCACATCAGTTATCAATATATTTAATTATGATACTGGGAGGCAGTATGTAGTGGTTGAGAAGTTGGACTCTAGAATAAGATTGCAAAGATTCGAATCTTTTTTGCTCACTATCTGTATGTCATTGGTCAGCTTATTGGCATCTATAATTGAGTTCCTCAGTTAATAATTGAAGATATAATAGTTCTCACTTTATAAGATGTTAGGAAATAAATGAGATGATATATTTACAAGTCATTTTATCATATTATGAAAATGCAGTGAATGATTGTTGTCACTCTTAATACTTTGCTAATTATGGTAATTGTCAGCATTATTACTAGAGGCAGGCAGCATCTTCACTTCTCTGAAATAAACTTCCCTCATGCACTTGATCTTTAAGGTTTCACCAACAGAGATATATCCATTGCATGATAATATTTTGTTCCATGTGAAAATATGAATCACCTAGGATTGTTCATCACATTATGATACCTTGTTGTGGAAAAATGCATATGCTTTACTTTCTTAATGGAAGATTTTGATAATTATCACCAAAGTCACAAATAAGAAAAGTAAGAGAAATAAGCAGGGTAAACCCTGCTCATTTATCAAATGGAGCAAAATACATTGACTACCTGCGACAATAGGTAAAGGTTTGTTGTTAGGGATAGCAGGGAGTGCTGGAAAAAGGGAGCAGTGAGTTTGGGAATCTGTTGAAGATCAGCCAAACCACGTATGGATAGAGAGAAATTACATGACAGGACCTTGCTCAAAATATGTACATGAGTGTTCTTTGAAAAGAAGATATGAATGGTAGATGTATGGAATGAGTGGAAAAATATTGAATATTTCCAACTTCACTGAAGAAGGATGAAGCAAGAAAAGAGAACATAGGAAGTTGATGCCACCTTTCAAGTATGGCTCAGATGGAAAGCAGCATTGCCTGTGACTTTGTATGTAGAACATCCCTCTTCTTGGTGGCAGGATAACTGATGAATAGAGAGGAGGCTGTAGATTGGTAGATGAGAGGTGAACCTCAGGAAATCATTCTTCTCTGGAATAAATGCAGTAGGATAGGAAATCTGAGGGACAGAGTGGAAGAGTAATATAAAGGGATGAAATTAGAATGGTCTTGCCCTAGGTAAGATCTGCATGGCTTTGTGTCTATGCATTGTTCTCATGTATCAGTGTTGATAAGGAAAGCAATGCTTCCTTGGTTGAGACTAGTGAGTAACCTCGAAGTAGATCATTGACATCGCAAAGTCATGCAGCAGCAACCTCTTGGTGCTGGAGCTTATAGTGAGTCCAATGGCAAGGGGCCTGAATAAAATACGATCCCACTTTGTTCAGCCTAAAAGCAAAGCAGCAGATACTCCAAAGTTAACCAATTGATGATATGGGAAAGGGTTGCCAGCTTTACAAGCTACTAGGTCCATTCCAACATTTACTGTGGCAATTATGTAAATATGTTAAATTTAGAGTTTTGCGGAGAAACTCCTCTGATAATGAAGAAAAATGTCACTTCTCATTTGTTGTAATAGAAATTGGTGAATATATTGTAAAGCAGGATAATGCTAAAAATACTTAATCATCTGGCCTCCACGATAGCTAATTCAGAACTGAGTTTATATATAAGCCCACCTCAATATAGGCATAGTGTGGCTCTGCAATGACAAGATGCTATAGTCTGAATGTTTGTACCCAAAATTCAAATGCTGAAGTCTTAATCTTCAAGGTAATAATAATTGAAGGTAGAGCCTTTGAGGAAGTGGAACCCTGTTGAATGGGATTAGTGCCCTTCTGAAAGATGCCCCAGACAGCTGACTTTCTGCTTTCACATGTGAGAACACAGAAGTCATTGCTCATGAGGAAGCAGGCCCATGCACTATATCAGTCTGTGCCTTAATCTTGAACTGTGAAGATATAGATATCTGCTTTTCAGTAAGCTTCCAAGTTGATAGTATTTTCCTATAGCAGCTCCTATGAACCAATACTTGAAGATTCTTATCTATAAGGTCTGAAACATGAGGAGGTCACGATGGAACTATGGCCTACACACTAGACTTCACAGAAAAATAGTAAGGCATGTCTCCCACTTTATTTATTTATTTTTGTTTTTTGCGGTACTGGGGATTGAACTCAGGGACATTCTACCTCCGAGCTATACCCCCAGCCCTATTTTTTATTCTTTATTTTGAAACAGGGTCTCACTAAGTTGCAGAGTGCCTCACTAGGTAGCTGAGGCTAGCAGCGAACCCAGATCTTCCAGTCTCAGCCTCCCAAATGCTGGCATTACAAGGGTGTGACACCATGCCCGGCTTCAAAAGTATCTCCCACTTTTGAAGGACAATCTCTCTGTGGAGCAAATAAAAGAGGAAGAAAATGCCAGAGAGCTCCAGATCCACCTCTAGGAAATACTTAAAAAATGGATAGAACCCAATTTTGAAGTTTCCATTGGTACCCAGTCTATTCCTAAAACTTCCAATAGTCACTCAGCCATTTATACACACTACATAAATGTTTCTGATGGTGTGTATTAGTCAATGTAGGAATATTTATGCCCTTCTCATGAAAGGAAATTATAGGTTTTTAGACATAAAAATACCTCAACTACTATTCATTTTAATTTTTTCTTTGTCTTCAAGTAACAATATTTAAGCTCACAGAAGTTAAGTGAACAATCCTAGGTACTGGGGTAGAAGACGGTCATGTATGGCCACAGTCACATTGCTTAGCTCCCAATTTACAATGGGGTGTCCCAAGCTGGCTACTGAGAAGGACAGGGAGGTCATTTGTTGGAGATGTAAATCATTTTTAAATACAACATTTCATACTATCCTGTCATCAGAGTCTTTTGTCTTTTCTACTTTGAAGCATTTCTCAAACACTCTTAGTTGCCTGAATTCTTCATAAGTTACTTGAGGGTAGAACTCATGGCTGCCATTTCTCTGTATTTTCACCACATTTATAAGATTGGGCAGTTTCTTTTGATTCTCAACCTTCTCAAAAAACACTGAGCCTCTGCCTTTCTTCCAGCTCAGTGAATTCTGTTGATGTTCATTGTAAAAGATTCAGGAAAAAATATATACATATATCACTGAAGGTGATCACAAAACAAAGATGACTGGGCTTGTTTTTTTATTTTTGCATGATTATGTTTTAGGATGTGTGTGGAATTAAAAGGAATAATTTTTAAAACTATATTTGGATCTGGGGATGTAGCTTAGTGGTAGAATTTTTGCCTGGCATGCATGTGGCCGTGGATTTTATCCCTAGGAAAGAAAAAAAAATGATTTGGCTGGGATTACTTGGTTTTAGTGACTTGCCAACTAAACCACTGGGCAAATGATGAGAATAAGAATGCCTATTGAAAATATGAATGCATGTTTGGGTAGATAGCAGGGAAGGTCCAAAGGCTAAACATTAGAATGAATGGACTCAATTTTTTAAATACAGAAGAAGGTTAGAAATAAGAAAACTAATTTCCTTTTTATTACAGATTGCAGATCTAATTTCCTTTTGTCCTTCCTGTGTATTTGAAAAGAGGATGTGGCTCTTAGTTCCATGTCAGAGCTGTTTAATATTTTCACACTGGCAGCTTTGCGTTCAGATTTGAGCACCACAGTTTAGAAGGCTATAATTTATTTTATGCTGCAAAATTTAAAGAATGTCATTCAAGGAAACACATATTATATGATTATTAATTAAAGAAAATTTTCAATATTCACTTGAATTTTTCAAATATTATCAAAAGTGATCAAATTTATAACTTCACTCTTTCCCCACCTTTCAAATATCTCACACCAGGCAATGTTTTCAGTCTTTATCAAACACATTAAACTTCCTTCAAGCCATATTTGTTTTCATTTTTGTTATGTGTATCTCTTCTTTAGGCATTTTATTATGTAGTTCAACCTAGACTTTGCCTAAAACTTTCCTTCCTTCTTATGCACCTACCTCTCTGTCCTGGCACATTCTCTAGATTTTCCTATGAGAGAGAAGAAAATGATAAGAACTGAAAAGGCAGGTTGTGGAAATGCTAAGTCTACTTCAAATGTTAATTTTTTCTTCATTTGTATTCTGTATACAGATATGAGGATGATGGTGGTCTCAAAATTATGCTATTGGCAGAGGAGCTAAGCAGAGACAACATGAATAGTGGATCAGATAGAAACACCATAATCCCACCTCATCTCACAGTAATTAGGAAAAGGGAAAAACACACTTAAAATGGCCAGCTCAATTTTAAAAATAGAAAATGGGTGTACAAAGGGTAGTCATCTTAGCAGAACAGAGAGTTAGAACTGAAGCATGTAGCAAAAGTGTTTGAACTGATAAACTCCCAAAAGGCCCAGAAATCAGAGATATTGAAGATGGAAATTGAGAAATTGACTGAAAATATAAAAATTGAGATTGAAATTCTACAAATGGAATAACTGGACACTGAGAACCTCTCTCCCACACCATGGAGCCAGGTAACTACCCAGGTGCCATCTTGTCAAAAACTTGAAATTTTTTTACTGAATAATTCAACTGTAAAGCACTGGTCTTGAATATACCAGGCTTAGATGAGGGAAGGATAAAGGCACTGTTGTCACTCTACTGACAACGGGTAATTCAATTAAAATCTAGAAAAAGTAAATAAACAGAACTATACTTATTGAAATGTGAGACCATTAACACATCTCCTCAACTTGGCTCTTAGAACTGTGAAATCCAAGTTTAAATGTCTATGGCAGGAAAACAGATGATTATTCTTGGGAAACTCTTAGGAAATATTTGGGAAACCCAAAAGGAAATATTTACCAATGTAGACATTTTACTTTCTCCCAGTAAAATGGCAGCTAGTGCTTTATTGTAGGCTACCCTGGGGCTTGACAACTGACAAATTCCCCTAATTTGCCAAGAGATTCTAGTTGGCCTTTCAGATCCTGCTTTTAACTATAAACAAAAGGGATCTATAGACCATAAAGAGAAACAGAAAAGAGCAACTGCAAGGAAAAGAGGGAGTGGGATGGGAGCTGGGGGAAGCTCACAGAGTGATGTGAGCATGTATGTTCCTATCACTCTGAACCTCATTATGATGTGTAATTACTATGAATCAATAAAAATATTTTAAATTATATAGGAAAACTTCTTAGAAACATGTGGCCTGACAGATACTGATCTCTTAGCTGAAAAAAAGCAGTGCCTCAAGACAACCCAATGCATTAACCTTTTACAAGCATGAGTCTAGAAATAGGTTTTGCAAGTTTATCTAAATAGCTACCACAAATAGTCTTTTGCCTGGTCTCCCTGGAACACTCTAACTATCTGAGATAAGATAGAACACTGCTTAAAAGGGCTAAACAAAACTGTAAAGATTTTAACTAATGAAAAAGAATTTTTACATATGCATTGTAACCTTGACTGGTTGAGGATAACCTTTGGAAAAACAGGTCTGTAAAAATTCCTGTTCTATATGCCTCATTGCAAAAAAGTAGTATAAAACAGCTACTAACAAACAATAAAAACAGATACACTTCTTCACTGCATTAGGTGTGAGCATGTTCTCATGACCTCATCTAATTCCACACCTGTTGAGGGACCCCCAACCCCACTGCCTCAAGGGCTGGACCCCACCAATAAATACCTGCAAAACTGTTTTAGATATTATGTGCCAAAGAAATAAACTTTTTTAACTATAAAAAAATATTTTAAAAATAATAATTAAAATGTCCTCAAAATGAGGAGCTATTGTATTCCTAAAAGTAAAACAAGATGCTATATTTCAAAAGGAGCAGTGGGGCACGGTAGCACATTGTCTTTGATCCCAGTACTTGAGAGGCTGAGACAGGAGAAGCAACTCATGGCCAGGCTCAGCAACTTAGGCCCCCTGCAACTTAGTGAGACATCAGAATGAAAAACAAAATAGGGCTGGGGATATAGCCAGAAGTAGAATGCCTCTGAGTTCACTCCCTAGTACCATAAATAAAATAAAATAAAAAAGAGAGATTAGAAAATAAAAAGAGCTATTAGGAATAAAACAAATTCAGCAAAGTTATATATTGCAAGTTATACTTAAGGAAAGTACCCATAAAGCAGAATAATGATGAAAAATATTTAAATCTGGGAGTAATTTATCAAACTAGAATTAATTTTTAATTTAAAATAACTAACACAGCTCATAATAAAATCTGTGAAATAGGGAAATGGTTAGAGGTAGACAATTACTAAAATATAATTGCAAAGTAATTTTCAGAATTAAGATATGAATTTTCAGACTTAAAGGTGTCAGTGGTGACCAGATAGAGTGGAGCATGCCTATAATCTAAGTAATTGGGAGGCTGAGGCAGGACGATTACAGGTCTGAGGTCAACTTGGTGTAACTTGATGAGACTCTGCTTCAAAAATGAAAAATAAGCGGGCGTGGTGGTGCGTGCTTGTAATCACAGCATTTGGGGGGCTGAGACCGGAGGATCCGGGTTCATAGCCAGCTTCAGCTACCTAGTGAGGCACTCCACAACTTAGTGAGACCCTGTTTCAAAATAAAGAGTAAAAAAATAGGGCTGGGGGTATAGCTCGGAGGTAGAATGCCCCTGAGTTCAATCCCCCGTACCTCAAGAAAAAAAAAAAGAAAAGAAAAATAAGAAGAGCTAGGTGTAACTCAGTAGTAGAATGTTCCTAGTATCAATCCTTGTACCACTATAAATAAATGAATGAATGAATGAATGAATAAATAAATAAATAATTCAATGATGCTCCCAACAATAAATGAAAAAAGCAATTTTCATGAAAGTTCAAAATAGAAAAGACAGTATATATGCTTCTGAAGAGAAAAGAGTCATCTATAAAGTACTAAGGATCAGGATAGATTATAATATGTCCACGTCAAACCCACAGACTAAAATTCAGTGGTGCAAAGATCTCAAAATGCAATATGCTCCACCAAGAGGAGGAAATGACACCCAAGAAATTACAGCCATGAAAAGGGTCACCATCATAAGAAAGGAAAAAACAAATCCCAGATTGCCAGGGAAAGAATATCTAGGATATCAGTTTATGTAGCACCCTCTAGAGAATAACTAGTGCAACAGACCGGATGCAGAAAGATCTCTATAAGGAAAACTATAAAAAGTTGAAAAAATAAATTGATGAAGACCTTAGAAGATGGAAAGATCTTCCATGCTCTTGGATAGGCAGAATAAATATCACCAAAATGGCTATCCTCTCAAAAATGATCTACAAATTCAATGCAATACCCATAAAATTACCAAGGTCACTCCTCACAGACATAGAAAAATCAGTCCTTAAATTCATTTGGAACAATAAAAAGCCCAGGATAGCCAAAGTAGTTCTTAGCAACAAGAATCATGCAGGCAGTATCAAAATACCTGACTTCAAACTCTACTACAAAGCCACAGTAATAAAAACAGCATGGGATTGGCACAAAAACAGACACATAGACCAATGGAGCAGAATAGAAAATTGAGAAACAGACCCATGTTCTTTCAGTCAATTGATTTTTGACAAAGGAGTCAAAAATATACACTGGAAAAAAGATAGCCTCTTTAACAAATGGTGTTGGCAAAACTGGTTAACCATATGCAGGAAAATGAAAATAAATCCCACTTTCTCACCCTGCACAAGAGTCAACTCAAAGTGGATCAAAACCCTGGAAGTCAGTCCAGAGACCTTGCAGCTACTTGAAGAGGGCATAGGCTCAACACTTCAACACATAGGCACAGGTAAAAGCTTTCTCAACAAAAGACCCCCAAAGCACAAGCAACTCAAAAGAAGATCAATACATGGGATTGCATTAAACTGAAGTTCTTCTGTGCAGCAAAGGAAACTATCAAGAATCTCACCAGAGAGCCCACAGAGTGGGAGAAAATATTTGCCAGCTACTCTTCTGATAGAGGTCTAATATCTAGGAGATAGAGAGAGCTCAAGAAAATAGAAGTAAGAAAGAAATAACCCAATCAAAAAATGGGCAAAGGATATAAATAGATACCTCACAAAAGAAGAAATACAAATGGTCAATAAATGTGTGAGGAAATGTTCTACATCATTAGCAATCAGAGAGATGCAAATCAAAACTACCTTGAGATTTCACCTAACTCCAATCAGCATGGCAATCATAAAAAACACAAACAATAAATGCTGGCAAGGGTGCAGAGGAGTGGGAACCCTAATACATTGTTTATGGGATTGTAAATCAGTGCAACCACTTTGGAAAACAGTATGGAGGATCCTCAGATGAATGGGAATGAGCCTACCATATGATCCAGCAATACCACTTCTGGGTATCTACCCAAAAGAATGGAATCCAAACTATCAGACTGACGCATGTGTATCTATGTTTATAATTGTACAATTCACAATTGCCAAACTATGGAAACAGCCAAGATGTCCATAGACAGATGAATGTATTACAAAACTATAGGATATGTACACAATGGAATTTTACTCAGCCATTAAGAAGAACAAAATCATATTCTTTGCAGGGAAATGGATGCAACTGGAAAACATTACATTAAGTAAGATTAGTCAGTCACAAAGAATGAAAAAGCATATGTTCTCCCTAATATGTGGATGCTAGGGAGGAGATGGGGCAATAAGAAGGACTCCAGATGAAAAAGGAGAAACCGTAGATAAGCAAAGAAGTTGACTTAACTGATGGTGATGGATGGGGGTGGGGGGACACCCTAATGCACATGATGTAATTTCACAAATATATCAAAATCAATCACTAAACTGAACTTGAGAAGGAGGAAGGGCAAGGGAGTAGGGCGGGAATTGGGGAAGGGGTTAAATAAGAAATGTGTGCATCATATATGCCTTTATCAGCTTGTACCTAACAAAGATGTATGATTACAATGTACCAATTAATACAAAAAAGGAATGAAAAAAAAAGAAAAGGAAAACATACCAAAGAAGGCTGTAGGAAGGGTGTCTGAGAACTAAACACAAATGCATAAAAAAACCTTAACATATGATCACTGCATCAATACACATAAATAGAAGATTTTCAATTCCACAGGAGAATTGGGGAATGAAGTATTGATAGAGTCAAAGAAATCGTGCAAGTCATGAAGCAAAGCAATCATTAACTCCAGAAAAGATACATGCTATGATTTAGATTTAGAATGTCCCTCAGAGCTCCTGTTGTAGACAAGGAAGTCATGTTGGAAGTTGGGCTTTATTGCTGGGGAGGGGTCACTGGGGGTATGGTATTAAGGACTATATGTATGACTCAACTCACAGTGGCCCCATTTTCTCCCTATTTTGCCTTGTTTTGCTTGCTCCAAAGTCCTTTAGAATGCTTACCTTCTCCTTGCCTGCTTCCTTACCAATCCATCCTCTCCCAGTCCTGCTCCAACATCTCAGATCCTGAGAAGTTGTAACTTTGCCTTCTGGTGGTTTACAGTATAGCCTGCTCAAAGATGTCTACCTCTGCAACCTAGCTAGAGTCAACTCTTGGCTTTTGGACATATTTCAGATAGGGTAGGTACTGATTGTATCCAAAAAAGGACACATAATATTTTTACAATCTGACACAGCTGACATTTCCAGTCTCCTATCTTGATCTTTCTCTACTAAACTCCCATTGTTCCAACCACAAATGGCCTTCCTCTGTCTCTCCTCTATGACACACACTAACTTGGCTAAGTATCTCCTCCTCCTTTGTGAAGCCTTGGTATACTCTCATATTCACAGCTAGACAGGAATGCTTTGATAGAATCCTTTTATGAAAGCTCTTAACATGTTGTATTATAATTTAAGTCTTTGTGAGTTTGTCTTCTCTACTTGTTTCTCATATAAAACTGTCCAATTCTTTTTGGTATTCACAGTCCCTAGCACTGTGTGTGGTTTTAGCAGGAGTCCAATAAATTTTTTTTTCAGTGAATAAAATAAATAAATGAATGAATGAGAATATACACTATAATGTGTGCCTTTCTAAACAGCTCATCTAAAGGATTAGTCATTAAACAAAGAAAGCTTCAGTAGGCATATTGCACATCTGGACAATTGTAATGCAAAATATTTACTTAGGAGGCAAAGAGATAGTCTCTTTTCCTGTTGAAATATAAAAGAGTTTTTGTTTCAAGGAAAATTACATTGAAAAAATAACTGTCTATACCACAAGAGACTAAGTTTCTATCTTCAGGGACAATCTCTTGTCTTTTTATATTAGGAGAGTGAACAGGATTTAAACCAAGTAGTCAGTGTGATGATGTTTCCAGACAGCTAATAAAGAGAAAGATTAGAGAGCTATATAAAATGGCAGGTGCCTCAGCAGATTCCACATCTTAGACATTAAACACAAAACAAAGTGACGCTATTTTCTGAAGACCACCAAAAGTGCTTGATGTCAGTTTCAGCAGCATGGTGCCATTTTGATTGTGGTGTTCATCTTACCTTGCATGCCAGTTAGAAAACAAAACAAAGAAAAAATAAAGCAGATAACACTAGGTAATACTCAGAACAGAGACAGCATTCTAAACAAAGCCAGATACTTACAAAAAAGAGTGAAGAGTTATTTCTAGCCAATCACTTACAACGTATCCTTTGCACTTGTAAAATGGTCTATTATGTACAATCATATAAAGCAACTCAAGGGATCATCTACTGAAGGATTCTACACTCTAAGGCTCATTTTATATTACAATCTCTCAGGGAGATTAGGTTTATGACTATTTTAAGATAATAAGAGAATTGAAATGCGGTGATGCTTCTCTTGGTAACTTGTGTGACCCCAGGGGTCACTGCCGATTTTATCCAAAAAGCAAATATAGAAAATACTTCATATTTTTGTACCTAGTGAACATAATTACAATAAATATATCTTCTTAAGCTTACTTTACCAAAAAGACGAACTCAAAACCAGCTCCTATCTGGGGCAAAGGCAATGCTGAGAACAGGTTGTAAATATGGGCTGGAAGACAAAGAAAAGAATGGTTACACAGCAGAGACAGCTCTGATATTATAAAGGAAGAAAGGATAGACACATGTCCTGGGGACCTACTGTGTGATAAGCATTGTGCTAAGTGCCTTCCAAAGAATGTGGTATTGTACATGTTTATCTAAGGTGAATAATACAAATTAACAAATATATCAATGTGTATAGAATAAAACACTAGAGAACACTGATTAAGTTGTTAATGTCTGCAGAAGAGTTTACTAATTCATAACAAAGAAACTCAAATGTACATCATATAAAACTCATTAATTGAAGGCATAGGAAATAAATCCAAGAATCCAAATCCTTTCTAACAGAGGAAGCTGAGCGTACAAAAGTATGCAGAAAGCCGGGCATGGTGGCGCATGCTTATAATCCCAGCATTCGGGAGGGTGAGCCGGGTTCGCGGCCAGCCTCAGTTACCTAGTGAGGTACTCTGCAACTTAGTGAGACTTGATTTCAAAATAAAGAATAAAAAATAGGGCTGGGGGTGTAGCTTGGAGGTAGAATGCCCCTGAGTTCAATCCCCAGTACCACAAAAAAAAAAAAAAAAAGTATGCAGAAGCCAGACATGGTAGCGTATACCTGTAATCCCAGTTCATAGAAGACTGAAAAGAGGCAGCAAGTAGTGAGACTCTCATGAATCTAGCAAGACCCTGTTTTAAAATAAAATAGGGCTGGGGGTGAAGCTCCAAGGTTGAATGGGTTAAATCCCCAGTACCAGTTAAAAAAAAAGAAAAAGAAAAGGTAGTGAGTGAAGTATGCAGAAACTCCTAGCCATCAGTGTATATAAAGCATTGCCTCTAATATTTACATCCCACAATAAAATATTTACATATTTTTTTCTACTTAAATCCACACAAAATAATTGTCAACCTCAAGAACATGTAATGATCACAAAATGAAAATCTCAGAAATAGATCATGAATATAATAGTAAGAATTTTTTTCATGTACAGTTTGTAATACAGGAAGGAATTTTTCCAACTTAACCTGTACATATAATCTTACTCAACTAGTTAATGCTAGTGTCTCCACTGGTTGATGGAGATTTTTATTTATTTATTTATTTATTTATTTATTTATTTATTTATTTTTAGCATGGATTTTTATACATTTCTTGGGTACAACAGGGTTAATCACACATTTTTGTTGGGTACAAGCTAGTACAGGTAAAGACATCCATGCACATATTTCTCATTAACCCTTCCCCAATTCCCACCCACCCTCCCCCTATCTCCTGGTCAGTTTAGTGATTGACTTTGATGT